>PVLC010004782.1:0-43315 GCA_004027655.1 Graphiurus murinus | reverse complement strand
TTGGTACTTCTATTCTTTACATCCAACAGTTTATTCCTAAAAAGAAACAAAGCATTTTAAAGAGTATTATCAAAATTCTACAAATGTTTCAAATTTCATGCTGTATAAAATCAAATATTTTATGAATATTCTTATGCTTCAATTCTATGTATTCCTGCATGAATATATATATATGTATACACAACGATATATATAATATTTGTATATAAATTCACATAAATATATGTTTATATAATGATATATGTATGTCATCATTGCTTAAAACTCTGATGATTGCCTATGCCAACTAAATTGTCCATTTTACTATTTCCTAAACATATTTGCCATATTTTTAATTTGTCTACCATGAGGGAATTCCTGAGTAACTTCCATTTCATATTGGCTTCTCAGTAATTTTTCTGATCTTAAGTACAATGCTAACTGTGTGTGTGTGTGTGTGTGCCTGGACACACACACACATAAACACACACATGCACACGCACACGCACACGGACATGCATACACACACACTTGTCCTGTCTATTGAAATTGCAATTGTCCCTGAGTATCAGAGAATTGGTTTTATGACTCTCTTCCGTGAATACCCAAATTTCAGAATATTTAAGTGTTTTATGTAAGGTGGCATTGGAACTTAATATTACCTATTCACATCCTACTATATGCTTTAACTCATTATTGAATCCCTTAAAATACTTAAAGTAAATTTTGGATAAGTTCCACAAAGCACAATAAATAATAGCAAAGTTAGACAAATTAAATTAAATCAGACTAGCAAACTTAAACAAATTAAACAGCAATTTAAACAGTACAGCAAGTTAAACAGTCATTAGAGTGAAGAGACAACCTACAGATGGGATAAAATATTTGCAGACTATAATTCTGACAAGGGGTTAATACCTAAAATATGTGACAAACTCCAAAAATAGCAAAGAAAGCAAAAATTCCAGTTGAAAAAATGGAGTTTATTCTAACAGAAGGCTGTGAGTATAATGTCCTTATAGATTATTTATGGAGCTTATCTTGTTCCTCTTCAAAGTTATCCCCATGAAGTTACTTTTATATTAGCATAGTAAAATCTCTTTGTTCTACTTGCCATATAAGTTGCTATATTCTTAATAGAGTGACCATCAGCACATTTGCCTCCCCCCAAAAAAATCCATAGAACCAAACATACATTTCTCAAGGAAGACAAAATAATGATCAACAGTAATACAAAAAATTGCAAAACTGAATAATCCATCAGGAAAATGCAAATCAAAGTCATAATGTGATGTCACCTCTCTAGGGACACACACACACACTTGTCCTGTCTATTGAATCCTGTCTATTGAATGCTATCTAGAAGACTAAAGATAACTAGTGTTGGTGAAGATGTGGAAAAAAGGTGACCTTTGCACATTGCTGTTGGGAATGTTAATTAGTTCAACCAGTATAGAAAATAAAATTTATATTTCTCAAAAATTAAAAATAGAGCAGTATTATTCGCTGCAGCTAAAAAATGGAAACAACCTAAGAGTCCATCAGCTAATGAATGAACATTCTACTCACCAAAGCTACACTACCTACTTTTACTTCTAGATGTCAAATGTGCCAGTGATATTCACCATTGCCACTACATCTATAGGACACCATTTCTCGAAGATTTGGATTGATTGTTAAGGTAATCAAATAGATTATCAATTAACAAAAAAGGAGAATGATTCTTCTTGATAGAAGTTAACATATATTCTGGCCTTTACTCTGTATCAACCTTTGAGAACTTCATGATATTTTAACCACAGACATAAGGCCCTGAATAAGATCACATTGCTCAAGGGACACATCTTACCAAAAAACTCTATGTGGGCACATGTTATTGGGATCATTTCAAAGATCTGTAAATGTAACCCATACTCTCTCATTTAATATTTAAAGGTCCAGATATGTTACAAGCTAATTCATATCACTTTGGTAGTTTGAAATTGGCCATAATGGGAATCTTTAAATTTGGAATTTTGATAATTCTATAATCCAGGTTTTTTCCTTATAAGAACTTTTGTGTGGTTATATATTTACCAGCACAGTACTGACTTTCCTAATATTGTCATCTATTGTAGTACTCAGAGGCCACAGTTATGATAGGGAAATGAAAATGCTTTTTGAAGGTATATCTGAGGTACCCTCTTGAAGGTAAGAGGTGCCACTTTCTAGGAGCCATCTCCAACTCTAAACTCATGGCCATTGTATGATACTCTGTCTTCAATATGCTGAGTAGTGTGGTCAGGAATGCAAGTGGTACAGGTATAAATGACTCAACTTATCACAACTCACTATGGTTGAAAGAAACTGTCATTTCCAAATATGACTTCTAGATTCTCTGATTCTTAGGTACCTTGGATACCGGAATTGGGACACTTCCATCAAGGGCGTTCCCATTAAACTTTAAACTGTATCTCATGCCTGGTAATATACATCTTCTAATGCCAAAAGAACAACCTTTGAGAAAATAAATCACAACATGTTGGAAGGTACAATTTATCATAAGATGAAAGCAGCTTGGAAGACTACATTTGGCATCAAGGAGATCTGATAATGTATTTCTTGTTACTCACCTACAGAATCTTGAAATTCAGTGAAGCAATACAATAGCCATCAACTGAAAAGCAAGTGATGCCCGCATACACAGAGTACCCAAAGATAAGAACCAGGTCAATGTCCTATTAAGCCTTTAGTATTAGTAGATATTTTAAATTAGGAGGAAGTATCAGTTATGCCCTTATATTTTTTCTCTTCTTTTTTATTTTTTATAATAATTGGTGTGCACACATGCGTTTATCAGTTTGTACCTAACAAAGATGTATGATTACAATGCACCAATTAAAATGGGATTATGTAGCAGAGGTGAGAGTTTATGCCATTTAACTTCCTCTTATAAGCTTCCCCATGAAAGAAACCAGAGTATTAGAATAAATGTTTCTACACACATTTTCCTTAACATATGAAGTTAGAGTATCTTAGCAGCACATGTGGTGGTCTATAATGATGTGCTGCTCAGATACTTTTTCATAACAGAAGCATTCATTATCTGTCTGTTGGAAGTATTGACTACTGATGAGCTAAAATTTAAGTAATATTTTCCATCATGTTACAAATTCTCCTTATACAAAGTTGATCTACAATGATTGGAAAGTGAATGCTTAAGTTCATTCAAATATTGAACAATATATGGAGACCAACCCAATGTTTCAGTCTTTTAACACCAATTGAAATATTTTTTAATGATCATCACAGCAGCAAACCTTTCTGTAGAATCAAGTATAATTCAAATTCTTCCTCTGCCCAGTGTTTACCATGGTTGTTTCTGCCACCAAATTCCAATAAATTTTCTCCCTTCTGATTTTTGAAAGAAAATATATTTTCTGGGAAACTTGATCTATAACAAATTTTAATATAATCTCCACTATTTGTCTTTACTTGAAAACTTGTAATGAATGTGTTTCTTTAAGAAAGTATCAATCTGTCGGGCGTGGTGGCGCACCTTTGTAATCCCAGCATTCAGGAGGCTGAGTCCGAGAATCCGGGTTCACGGCCAGCTTCAGCTACCTAGTGAGGCACTCCGCAACCTAGTGAGACCTAGTTTCAAAATAAAGAATAAAAAATAGGGCTGGGGGTATAGCTCGGAGGTAGAATGCCCCTGAGTTCAGTTCCCAGTACTGCAAAAAAAAAAAAAAAAAGAGAAAGTATCAATCTTACAGATTACTTCAACTTTTAATTCTGCAATCAATTGTTAAAATAGTTTATGGCTTATTTTACTAAACAGTTAATTAAATCTTCATTGAAATGATCCCACTGATGAATCTAGGGAAAGAATGGATTAAAACATAAATTTAAAAAATACCATAGATCAAATAACCAAATATCTCATTCAATCCCTTCACTAATAGTTGCCAAACATATGCATTTATTATTGCTAGATAAGTTGTCTGATGATAAAAAAAATCACTTTAACTCATAAGTTGAAATTATACATATTGTGAAATTATATATAAACTGAAATTTTATATTAGTTATATATAAATTGAATATATGTATAGTGTTTCATAAGGTATTTCCTTTGAAATACTAGTGTTTAAGAAAACTGTATATACAAACAAAAGAAAAACATATTAATTGCTTTTTATGATATATAACTGAAAAGTATTATTGTAAAAAAATTTAAAATGCCTACTTACAGCCTATACATTATTGCATGATAGCCATTACTAAATTTTTGTGGTGCTTGGATTCAAACTCAGAGCTTTATTTATGCTAGATAAGCACTCTGTTACTTAGCTGCAACCTCAGCCCATGAATTCTCTATAAGGTTAAAGAATGAAATGCAAAATTGTAAGACAAGCATCTTATATATATCAAGGTAGACAATTTTTGTAATAGAATAACAAATACAATGTTAAATATTTTGGATTAAAGGCAGTCAGACCACTTCACCATAAGTATTTTCTCATTCTAAAAATGAAACACTTCTATAGACATATATGAGAATACCATATTCTATGTACATATGTGAGAATACCAATGCCAATTTCAGTATCTTTTGTGGAAAGGGGGAAATGGGGAGGGAGCAAGGGGAAAAATTCACAATGTGCTATGTGCATGTAGGTCACTATCTCACTAAAGTACAATATGATGTAAGACTATAATGTGCCAATAAAAGTATTAAACATAAAATAAAGCTGGGCAGTGTGGTGCACACCTGGAATCCCAGTACTTGGAAGGCTGAAATAGAAGGATTGCAGGTTTGTTGTCAGCCTCACCAATGTAGTGAGTCTCTGTTAAAAAATAAGAAGTAAAATAGCTGGGGGTATAGCTTATAGGTAGAATGTCCCTGAGTTCAACCACCAGCACCGCAAAAATAAAATAAATAACAACAAAAGAATAATTTAAAAAAAAATTAATAAACATCTACATAAAGTAATTACCTTTCATTTCGATGTTTGTTAAATAGAAGATATTTTTTAATTTGAAAGATTCTGTTAAATATTTTTTGCTGAAAAATATATAATAAGAAATAGATTGTGTTACTTCCAGAAACTTTACTGTTTCACACAATTTCTGATAAGTTAATATTTACTATTTATAAAACTTTTAAATTTGGAATCTTAATGCAGTGTTCCTAGAAGACATATTTGTATACTTTATATGAATTATTGGTATCCCGTATACTTTATATCTCCTTGGATTGTAAATAATTTATATTTCAACTTATATTTTATACAAATTTACTTTCATATTAAATTTTTAATTAATTCAGGTAAGTTATATTGTCATAGTTTTTTTTTGTCCCCTGAAATAAGATTATGGGATAAGATTTGGGTAAACTCCAACTTTATTTGAGAAAGGCAATACTATTAGTAAACTCTACCATTCTCCAGCATTTCCTTTAGCCAAGGATATCCACTACAGAGATCTAAGCACATCTTGATAGTAATTGAACTTCTTTGCTCTCTTTCAGAGATAATACAATAAAAGATACAATTAATCTTCTTCCACATATTGGAAATATACTCTGTGATGAATACAAAGTATATTAGAAGAATCAATTTGCATGATATAAAGCCCTGTTCTCTGTTACCTGATGCACAATGGTAAGGGAATTATTTAACTTCTGATTAATTTCTTTATTTGTAATAAAAGAGTAAGAAAAGTAGTACTTATTTAATAATATTTTGAAATTTAAGTAAGATAATATATAAAATACATTGAACTATCAGATGTTTTAATAATGCAAAGAAAATGTTTGCTTTTACGCTTCAGATTGTAAAATACAAAATAAAATACATTCTTTTGGACTTAGAAGAACTCAAGCTTCTACTTTCAGCACCCATCTTATCTCTCCTGTTTTCTCTTTTCTACTTGACAATATGCTTTTATTTAACTATTTTATAACTCTTTTTTATACTTTTGTTATCTTATATTTTCACAACTCCTTGATTTGTCTGTCATCTCCTGAAAGATGTTACCATAACATATTGGATTATTAGCAAGCAAATAAAAGAAGAGCTGACATGGATTCTCTTGATAGTGGCTTCATTTAAGAAGAGACTGGCTATTAGAGAAGTATTTGCATCAATTACATAATAGTCGCTAACTAAAAACTTAGTAATTATATAATCCAGAATTCCATCCCCTGTCAAGCACCCTTCTAGAATCCAAAAGTAAGTGATTTTTATGAAACCTTATTTGATGGAGAAGTTACTTTACTTCATTCAAGAGTTCATGTAGTTTCTGTTGATCCTAATGAATTCAGGCAGTTGTTTATTTCCACCAAAATCATTTTTTATAAAACAGAAATAATTGATTTTGCATTTGATTTTTTCTTCTCTGGGCACTAAATCTTTTATTTAACTATTTTATAACTCTTTTTTATACTTTTGTTATCTTATATTTTCACAACTCCTTGATTTGTCTGTCATCTCCTGAAAGATGTTACCATAATTTCACTATCTGTTTTCTCTAAAACAATAACTGACCTATACTAGATGCTTGTGAATTTTTAAATAACTGAAATTAATTCTTAATGTATTATCCTCATAAAACATTTTATGGTATATCTTACATTTAGATAGAATAAATGTGCTTTGCTCTGTAGAAAATGATCAGTATTTGCAGAGGTCGACAAGACATACCAAAGTTATATTCCTTTTTTCTATTAGTATAAACATCATAGATTAAATGCTGGGTATCCATTTACTATGACACATCCCAAAGCACATTAGAGTTTATGTGATCTTTGCTTCCTGAATCAACTGCTCCAGTGAACTGAGTACTATAGCTTCTTCTGTTTACATCCTTCATAACAATGCATAGAAATATCATATTTCTGAAGATGGGAATTTGCAGTACAAATTCTTGATATCTGTTTTTCAACTATGTTCCCATTAGCATGTATTTAACTAACATTGCTAAGAACACAAATTTAGCTGTGATGGACACTCCTTAAAGTTACCAAATTTACTTCCAATGAGACAGAAACTTGTAAAATCCTTTCTTTTGAGTGTGTACTACACTAAGGACTTGTTTATAACCAATAAGAAATTAGTTTACCTTCTGGTCTATGAAAGTGGATTCCTAGCTGGGTGTGGTAGCACACACTTGTAATCTCAGTACTTGGAATGCTGAGACAGGAGGATTTCAGATTTGTGGCCTGGTCAGCTGCTTATTGAGGCACTTTGCTAATTAGTGAGACACTGTCTCAAAGTAAAATAAAAAATAGGGCTTGGAGGGAGTGTAGCTCAGAAGTATAATGCTCTTGAGTTCAACTGCAGTACAAAAAAAAAAGTGTCACTTCCTGCTATAATAAATGCTTAAAATATGAGGATACTTTCAGAACCAGATAGTGGGTCAAGGGCGGAGCAACTTGAAAAGCATGATAAGAAGTCTAAGTCTCCACTACAAACTGTAAGTAGACATTTGAATGTTAAAGTGATGCTGGTGAGGAAGTAAGAACATATTAGAAACTGGAGGAAAAGTTACATAGTTACATAGTGGAAAAACCTTTAAAACATTTTTAACTGGTTCTATGTAGAAGGCAGAATTTGTGGGTGATGAATTGTCAATATACAGCTAACTGCAAGAAATGATAATAAATTTAGTGAAGAGGTGTCAAACAAAAAGGAACCAGAACTGGCTTATTTTGAAAATTCTCAGCTACTCTAGGCAGTAAAAAATTTTTAAACTAGAAGATTCACCACTGTCAGGAAGGCATGGTTTAGAAAAAAAGACTAATGGTAAGATAGCATGACTGTATAACCTTTTGCTAAAAGCCCAAAAAGATCAAAGGTCAGCATTTCAATCACACAAATGGGCTTTCAAGAGACCAAGGGTGAGGATTTCAGATCATCTCATTCAAGCCAGAGTCTAGGAAACTTAAGTGCACAGTGCCCCAGCTATCTCAGCAGAGGGCCATGGTTCTGAAAGAATTACCTCTGAGATATCTGTGACTAAGATTTTTTTGTACATTGGAATAGATGTGGATGAAATCCATTGAAGGACAATAACTTTCTTTCAAAAATCAGGTTGGCAAAACTGAAAAAAAGATGACAAAGGGACAGAGGACATATACATTTAAAGACTGGTCCGAGGCCCCACAAATTCTAATGTTGAGAATCTGGATTATTAAATTAAGACACAAACCTGCTAAATTCCACATGAAAGGAAGGCTTAATCAAAGGATGGAACTAAAAATGCAGAGGTTATAGTTAAGAGCTATAGATAAGTAATAATTTCATGGGCTTTGGGGAGGTGGTGGAATCACAGGAGGAGGGACCTCGGTAGAGGAAGTAGTTCCCTGGGGACATGACTAGAAATGGTTTATCTTGTCCTCAGTGCCTTCCTCCTTCACTGTTTGTGTTTCCTGACTACCATAAGGTGAGCAGTTCTCCTCTGCCAAACTCTTTTATCATACAATTTCTGTCTTGAAACCAGCAAATCATTTAGAGAAACCTCTGAAACTATGAGGGAAAATATTATTTTCTGTTTTTTTCTTTATTATTTTGTTATAGCAATGGAAATTTAACATAGTCATGAAAAAGAAAGTATTAAACAAGAAAGTGCTTAAATATATGGCATCACTGTGGAACATTCTCCAAAAAAACCCCCTACTGCATCAAGTAAAAAAGCAATGCCAGAGTAAACAAGAGATAGGAAGGTAAAGTCAAGAAAGACTATATAATATATAAAAATGAATGGAAGAAAAATAAACTATATGGTCCATATACACAATGGTTGTATACTCAACAGTAAAGAACAAAATTGATATATGAGAAAAGACACTAGTAGAATAGTAAAAGGGAATTTTTGGAGGGGGTGAGGAGGAGAAGGGGGAAATCTGATAAGATAAATAATTCAAATAATCTTTTGTTCAGATATGAAATTATCTATATCAATGTATATATTATCTATAGGGAAAGGGGGGACTTGGAGAGAAACACACAATGAATATTGTGTGCATGTATGTTTCTGACACTCTGAACCTCACTATAGTGTATAATTACAATGCATCAATAAATGAAAAAGTATAAAATTATTTCATTTGCAGGAAAATGAATGGAAGTTAAGAACATTATGATAAGTGACATTAGCTAGTCTCAGAAAGTCAAGGGTCATATGTGTTCTCTCATCTGCGGAAGGTACAGATAAAATAGGACAGAAAAGAGCTTCATAAAAAATAGGGCAAAGACCAGTAGAATAGTAGAAAGGGATTGGGGGAGGGAGAAGACAATGGTAAAAAGAGGCTTGTGGAAGGAAACATATCAAGTATTATAATGCCCATACATAAAGGTATCACTACCAATCTCACTAACATGTACAGGGAGGAAGGAAAGGGGAGCGGGGTGGGATTTGGAGAGAAACATACCAAATGGTATGTGCTAGTAGGAATATATCATTTTGAGTCTCATTATGTTGTATAATCACAATGTGATTACACACACACACATAGAAGACCTAAATGACTAAATTGAGGGACTCAAACTTTACTGTGGCCAAGTCACATAGAGTTGTTTTAAAACAGTCAAGGGTCTTTTGTAAACAATAAGTGTTTAGATAGAAACATATGAGTACTGAGGAAAGAGAACAATAGAAAATTAGTTTACCCGTGTGATATAAAGGCACTCTCAGATACTCATCTGGCAGTATATTACCTTTATCAAGAAGCTATGCTTTCCTAAAAGCAAAAAGTAGCATTGTCACTTATTATAAGTGAGTAATAACCTAATTTATTAGGCAATTAAGTTTTTGGAGACTGTGGGTAAATGGTAATGTTGTACATAATTGTTTAAAAACCTGTTTTGTTCTATTTCAAATATAATTGGAATTTTTCAAAAGGCATCTGAGTCTTTAAAATGGTAATTGCTCTAACTGTTAGTGGTTAATTTAAAGAGTCAGTACTCCCTGGGGAGTAAAGAGTTTTGTGTTATGAATAGGAAATTGTTTGCTGGCACTACAAATTAAGTGGTAATAGGTCATGGAGTAGAGGACTCTCCTGACCTAAACTGCCATGAACAGAGTGAGTAAAAATTACAATTAAAAAGTAAAAGACTCATTTATCTGTATATCAAATGCTTATCACAAGAATATAATCATCAGAGTTGAGGACCTAAAAGTCAGCATGGCTTTATTCCAGAAATTGTGTTAGTTGAAATTAGAATCATATTTAGAATAGATATGAAAATTACACTTAACAGTAAGTACTAAATATTGCTCATGTTGAAGGCACCAGAATTTGTATTAAGTTTAAACTTAAACTGAAGGAGTCACGATAAAGTTTACTTCTATCGCTGAATAGAACAAGAAGGAAATAGATATACCATGTGATATTTTTTTTCTAAAAAACCATCTATACAATTTATATTATACTGAGTGAATTTAATCAAATTGGTATATAATATGTCACCCCATTTTATAATATGAACATATCCTATTGATCAAATAAAATTATAAATATTTCTATATTTCTATTAACAATTATATTCCAAATAAACTAAAAGGAACTTTGTTTGTTATTGAACAAAAGACTCAATTTATTGTGAAACAGACTGAATTTTTCATTTCTCCTTAGAAAGTAAACTATTTTGCTAACATTGTTCTCCAGTCTTCTAAGTTTTTTGTTTTTGTTGTTGTTGTTGTTCTGTTTTGTGTTGTTGTTTAGGCTCCAGTCATTACATTTTATTGCTCCTCCATGTTCTCTCATGCTTACTAAGGAGGAAGATGATTTATCAAAGACTTTGAAAATTTAAAGACCCTTCTATAGAAGGTTCTATTTTCCTAAGGCTTATTAAACATTATGATGAGTCTTTTCTAAGTAATAAGAGTCCAGGAACATATTTAGATATAACTTTTCTTGATCTATATCTTGATCTATATCTACTTTGTGACAAAAATTGTAATAGATGCTACAGAAAGAGCACTCAAAAAAAGTTTCCTGTGTACAATGTAGTGAAGGGAACTATTAGCGTGTAATCAAAACTGAGTTCTAGATTTTGTGAATCAAGCAGGGAAAGTATCAACTGGTAGTACAAAGAGAATGAGTGAAAAACATTAATTTATCAAGTACTCTTATACTTTATTTATAGTCAGATAAATCATTTGGGAGAAAGAACAAATTATACCACAACCTTGGAAGATTAAATAGCAAACAATTTTACACTGAAGCCAAAAGTTTACTAAGAATATTTGATATTTTTAAACTAGAATATCATTGATAAGTTCTGCCATTTTCATTTTTTGGTCACTTGGTCTTCTCCATACGTTATAATCTTACATGAGCTAAAATATACTAAATGTGCTTGTTCAATATTATTTCCCAAGTGTCTTCTGGCATGCTTTTAACTGGGGATAGCTGCCATACATAGAAAATTTGTTGAAACTAAAACTCTACAAAGTAATTTTTAAATCTATTGGCTTTAAATATACTATCTTTTTAAATATGCTGACTATTTCATAGTCTCCTTTTAAATAAAAAACTTTTTAGATATAGTTTATAAGATAGAACTCCCACATGTCTCATTATGCTCTGCCTCTGTTTTTTCCAGATATTGTTAATCTTACATTAGTCTGGTATATTTGTTTTAACTAGTGAACTAATAACAATACCTCATTATTAATTGCATCTTATAGTTTACATTAGGGTTCATTCTTTTTGTTGGAATTTCAATGAGTTCTGAAAAATGACTAATGGCATGTAACCACCATTACACCATACAGAAGAGCCTCAGTACCTTAAAATCCCCTTTCCTCGATTTATCACTTTCTTTTTTACTCCCAAACCCCTGACAGACACTAGCATTTTTACTGTCTGCGTAGTTTGCCTTTCAATAATGGCATATAGTTTGACTCATGTAGCATGAAGCTATTTCAGATAGAATTCTTCCACTTAGCAGTATGCATTTAAATTTTGTCCATGTCTGTTCATGGTTTGCTTGGTTATTCATGTTTTTACTGTTTAGCAATATTCCATCATTTGGATGGTCCATTGTTTATCCTTTTCACCTACAAAAGGACATCTTGTTTCCAAGTTTTATTGATTACAGAGAAGTCTTCTATAAATGTTTGTGTACAGCTTTATGTGAGAAAATGTTTTCAATCTTTGATAAATACTAAGGAATGACTCCTGGGTAGTATAATCAGAGCATTTTAGGTTTTGAAAGAAAATGCCAATGTATCTTCCAAATAAGTTGTAGCATTTTTCATTCCTACCAATGATGAATGAGCTATTCTTCCCCTCCACATTCCTGCCAATATTGTTGTTAAATTTTAGCAATTTTAATAGATGGCCTATTATATCTCATTGCTGTTTTAATTTGCAATTCCTTAATTATATATGATGCTGACAATCTTTAGAAATACTTATTAGCAATTAGTATATCATCTTCACTGAGGTAAATGATTCAGAAATAGTTCAGAAATTTTGTCAAATATTTTAGTTTTGTATTTCTCTTCCTTTTGTCAATTAGGAGGTCTTTGTATAATTTGAACAGAAGTATATTATTTGATATGTGTGTAGCAAGTATATTCTCTCAATATTTAGCTAATTAAGCCTATGAAATTCTATTGGAAGGATTAACTCCATGACTTACTTTTAACAAGTTTTGTCATTATTCTTATAAGAGTAGCTAAGAGAACTGTGTTCTCTCATTAAGATGACTCAATCTATCTGCTATGTACCCTTTGTCTTTATAAGAATATCAACTGAATTTTATGACTTACAATCTAAAAATAAATCTTGAGACAAATCTCCTCATCTCTAGTCACTTAAAATTTTGAAAAAAGCTAATCTGTTCTCTGTCATTTCAAAGGTGGAAATGTGCATACTCCATGATGAACTACATTTAAATTGAGTTTATTAACTATATTTTCCTGATAAGGAACTCTCATTCATATACAAAGAATCTCAACCAATTCTAGCCAAGTATTTTTAAAGCCACGAAGGGATTGTGCTTGTGTACTCAGAAACATGGTTCTCCCCATTCTGCTGCAGCTGTTAGTGGCTGTCCCAGCCCTATTTTCTTGAATCTTCCCCAATCTACTTCACATTCTCAGCCAGGCAGCAGTGGTTAACCTGACCATGTTTTTTTTTTCTATTTTATGATAGTTTCTAACCTAGACAAAGACAATATTCTCACATTAAAAGAATTTATATCAAGTTTAGTCACCAAAAATATTTCTCAGAATCTCATAAATGAATTTGACTTCCTAACTTCCTTGAATAAAGATGCACCATTTGCCTTTTCTAGAGATTACCAAATATGTCTACCTAGGTGTTATGTTTCATGACTAGTCAGAGAAAGAAAGTTATGTCAAGCTGAGAGATGAATGATAGCTTTCCCAGCTGCAGAGAACTGCAGATATGACAGAGTAACAAAGCCTCTATGTGCCATTACTGGCTTTAACAGAGAAGGAATGGGGTCATGAAAGAGAGATGTAAGTGGTTTCTAGAAGCTGGGAAAGGCAAAGAAATAAATGATCCCCTACACCCTCCAGAAATTCATGGCTTGATTTCAACCTAGTGAGACTTAAATCATATTTCTAATCAGCAGACTGTAAGATGAAAATGTTTGTTTTCTTAAGTCATTAAGCCTGTGGCAATTCACTATGGCAGCAACAGAATACTACTTTAATACCTAGCACTCCAGAAAAAAAAAATTGAATCAAAGCCAATTTGACCTCATAATCCACTCACAAATAATTATTCATTATATATTACAAGACTGGTTATTTTTTTGTCATCAATGGCCTTATAGGTGGTATTTTCCCATAAGAAGTAGGCTTAGTAGAAAGAACATTGAATTTTTTTGAACAATTTAATTTACATACTGGGAAAAGAAAAAAGATGACAATAGAGGATTTGGAATATAAACATGGTGTTTTGGTTCTAGTACTTACTAATCATTTAACCTTGAGCAAGCTACTTTATTTATTCAAAGTGGGAGTATTATGGCTGTACAATGAGGATTATAATAAATATTATACTGTGTGCATCATATGCAAGCGCTTGTTCAAAGCCCTAGCACAGCTCTTGAAAAGAATTTATAGATAAAATGAAAACTCTATTTCCTGGTGCTTAGGAGGTACTCAGTAACTAACATGTTATCATTATAATTATGATATTTTCTTTAAAAACTTTCTTTCCTTTTCTTTCCCTTATCTTCAATATCCATTAGTGTTTCTGCTTTTCTTTTATTCAGTAGATAGTTATTAGGTTCATATTATGTGCCATGTAATGTCTTAGGAGCGCAAAATGCAAGGTTAAAAGAGACAATATCCTGGCATTCAAAAAGGATATATTCCAAATGGACTGCAATAATAGAAAAAATAAACAACCTCTACACATGTTTATATGTCATAAGATTCACTTTTCATCCTATGTCTATCCTTTTTTTTTCTTTCTTTCTTTTTTTTTTTTTTTGCAGTACTGGGGATTGAACTCTGGAGCATTCTACTTCCAAGCTATACTATACTCTCAGCCCTATTTTTTATTCTTTATTTTGGAACAGGGTCTCTCTAAGTTGCGGAATGCCTCACTAAGTACCTGAGGCTGGCCACGAACCCGGATCCTCCAGTATCAGCCTCCCAAATGCTGGGATTACAAGGGTGCACCACCATACCTGGCTTCCTTTTTATTTTGTATTCTGATAAATGATAAATACTGCTCTCTTTATGAATTTCATATATATTGTTCTGCATAGTGTTGAGATAAGACACTTTTATTAGTGATGAAATATGATTAAGAGGGAAAGTTTGTCTGTAGGGCAGTCAGATAATCTGAGACTTGTTTTCCCAAGAGTCCTATCCATGAATGGGCTACACATTATTAGTAATTAAGGATATTATTGAATAGCGTTCAAAAGGTAGATAGTATACCAAATTTCAAATATTTTAGAAAATAGTTTAGCAGTGGAGAAGAATAGAATAATACCTGATTTTTTAGTAGTCAATTCCAAGAGTCAGAGATTCAGCCTCTTAAATACCTCAATATTTGATGTTCAATGTTTATTAAATATTATTAATGTATGTAATAATAACAACTTAGAGTGTATTCTAAATAGGAATTTTATATTTAAATATGCTTTCATTTCTGGTATGCTACTTTATATCTTTCTCTCTTCTCAAATTCCATATCCCTTCTTCCACCTTTTATTTATAACTGGCATATGATGACAAAACAATTATTATATTGATCAAGCAGAAGTACTCAAATGAGATAGTCCATCATCCCATGATCAAAGATATTGTCAGCCTCTCCGATGGCCATGCTGTTTGCCTTCATTCCTGTTACAGAAAAGAAAACATTAATATTCCCAGAAAACAGAGCTATATTTCATCCATTCTCATGTGATTATCATTACAGTATCTTATTTTTATCCCAGACTGTCAGTTTTTTCCTTTTAAATTATTCTCATGAACCTAAATATAAATGATATCCAACATTAATTTCATCTCCATTCTTTGCCCTCCTACAAAATAAAAACATCATTAGTATACTTAATCTCTATTTGTCATTTCTAATAGCCTCTGATTTTTTCTAAAACCCCACTGTATTTCAACCGTATTATTTTATGAAGCTGTTATTATCAAACTCATCATAGATTGTCCATGCTGTTAGGTCCAATGTGACATAATTTAATTCAAACTTTGCTTAAAATTTAAATCAGAAAAATGTTTCATCCTTTATTCAAAATAAACAACACAATTAGAAGATTGAACTATTTTTTTAAAGCTGTCTAAATTTTATTCCAGTAACTTAATCAAAAATGACTGGTTAGTTTAAAGAAATCACTGATCTCAAAAAGCTACATAATATCAACACCTCACAGTCAGCATGATATTCCTATTACCAAAAAGAAAAAAAAAATCAAAAACTAAAATAAAAAGGACAATGTGATATCTAAATGAAAGGGAGAAATAAAAAAAGAGACAACAATATTATTTCAAAGAAGACAAGATGTTTGTACTGACGTTCCAAGGAAATTGCACTTACCACCCGATGAGTGCAGATGCTTCTATAAATCCAATCACACTCATTGAATTTATGGGCCTCTTCCACTGTTTCTAGAGATATGGCATATTTTCAGTTGCTACAAAGCAACATTGAGCTTATAGTAATGATGACAGTGGGTAAAGGATAGGGTAAAATTCAGCCTCTTAGAAATGCATAATTTGCTTTGATTTGTTTAAGAAGTTGTAATACCAATTGAAATTGGCAAAAATAAGATTACCCCTAGTTCATAAGTAAGAATACATGCTATTTTTCATGATGTATAATTAATTGATTTTTGTTGAAAACATTTATGAGGCATATTTGAACTATACATCTTAGTAATGACATTTTCTGAGTCCTAAATTAATTTAATTTAATATTTATCAATCAGCCATTATATGTAAGTCAATATGATTAGCAATAGATTAATGATCTAGTAAAATGAGTAAAAAAAACTGAGTATAGAAGATAAATTATATGAAGCACATTTCATTGATATCTTATAAGACTATTAAAGAGACATTGTTATTTACTGTCTTTTATAAATATAAAAACACAGCTCAGGGAAGAGAAGTAGTAAATGCCAATATAAATATTAGACAAGACTCCATTTTATCTAAATGTGCAGTTTTCAAAATAGCATATTTTATAACATCAGTATCTTTCTTGAGTAATAAAAGCTATTGGAAGAACACTAACTGGATGAGGTACAAAGCTGCATGCTACACAGTTCTGTTGTACAGACATAGTTTTTCCATTTATAAGATGGTTTAAAATGGCATGATGCAAATGGAAATGTAACACATAATTAAAAGGTTATAGTTTCCTCAAGCTAAAGGCAATAATCACCTGAATTTTCTAAATATAAAATGACTAAAATTATTAGATGAAAAAGTAATTTGTCCACTTGGAGTGTTAGAAGAAATGGAATTAGATTTCTCCATAGAGTGTAAAATCTATCATTCTAAGCCGAGGTACCCTTAACAGAGTTTTCTCTTGGAAGACTGATAGAAATATTTGAAATAAAAGTTAATGGCTTAGACCATCTTAACCTAAAGAGGAGAGCAAAATATCGATTTAATCTAGGAATAATTCAAGATCTTACTTTGTATCTTAGTGCAATTAGTAGCTATATGGGATCAATAGTGTATTGTATTCTGATGATGTTTTGATAATGTTCTTGCCTTGCCAAAAATAAATAAATAAATTAATTAATTAATTAAACTGTTTTTTTTTTCATAGATTTAATGGATATAGTATATATTTCAATAGAAAGAGTATCTATAATTTATTAGGGTGAAAATAATCTTATGATAAACAATATGTAATTTAGGAAAGTTAAAGTAATAGTTTCATAATTTTTAAAAAGAATAAAATTACAAATATATTATTTTGACAATTTCACAGTAGCATATCTTCATTATATATTTGAGTTGTCTCGTGCTTGACTGTTCATGGATCTATCGATGGCATGCATCAAAAGAATGAAAAAAGTTTGACCTTTTTTACATTTTTTTATTGCAGAGCTGAGAATCCAACCCAAGACCTACCATATACTAGGCAAGAAGTCTGTTTTTAGGTGGAATTTTGTGATATTATTTTATGTCTAATTGTCATTAGCATCTTAACAAATATTTAAATTATATAAATTTAAAATGATAATGTTTAGTACTTTATCAGTAAGAAAGATAGTTTGGGCTTTGCCCATTAACAAGAATGGATGGAACACATGAAAAACTATATTGATGAGGTAGTTGAACTTTTTGAGTAGAAAACCTAGTTACAAAAACATAAAATCTTCTGGACTAATTAAAATAATTCAATAAAAAGTATGATTAACTTTGTTTCCAAATCCTTCTTTATACTTTTTTAAATATGCCTAGACTATGAAATACATTTTTTTTTGGTGACCTATGGTTTGTGACATCATTTCACTTTTATATTGTGTTAATTTTTCTGAATTTTTTTTGTTTTAGAATTCTTACCATAGTAAATATATTACTACTTTTTTATTTTTTTCTTATATTTATTTATTTATTTATTTATTTATTTATTTATTTATTTATTTATTTATTTTTATTTTTTGCAGAACTAAGGATTGAGGATTGAACCCAGGGACATTCTACCTCCAGGTTATACCCTCAGTCCTATTTTTTACTCTTTATTTTGAAGGGTCTCACTAAGTTGCGGAAGGACTCACTAAGTAGCTGAGGCTGATTGCGAACCCAGATACTCCTGTCTCAGCCTCCATAGTACTGAGATTATAAGTGGGCACCATCAGCGCACCCCGCTATTACTACTTTGTTATATATAACATGTATAACAAAGTATCATTTTTTATTATTTTTTAATCTTTTTTGCTTCATAGCACATTAAACTGTTTATATGATTTGTTGACCATTCCCTCTGTGATTACATATTAATATGTTTAGACAGGTTTTCTTTACTTAGATTTATTATAATATAATTTATTTTATCTAATAATGAAGAGTTAAATATTGGGAAAGCTGTGAGGTAATGGAACCCCCAGGAGATAAAGGTTAAGAAAAACAAAATCCAGAGCACCCCAAGAAGGAAGGTGGTTCTTTGCTATTTATCAGACCTAAACACAGACAATTGAATGCAGACAACTGCAGACATGTTAAGAACTAAAGATATATGTGTATGAACCATAGACCCATGGACTGTTGCTATCTATAGACCAAGGAACAAATATACAGAACAATCTTGTGGCTCTGAGGAGTTATTGGCCATAAAGTGACAAATTCAATCAAGGAGCAATGTGAAAACCAGGGACTCATTTTCATTTTTAATGTCTAGACAAAGGAGTTTTAAATATATATAGACCCCTATACCCAGCCCTTCCCTTCAATGGGAGCAATAAGCCTGCTACTCTCTTGGGGGATCAAGTGGAATTTGGAGAAAGCGAGAAAGGTGGTATGCAGTTAATGGCACTTGGCCTGGGATACACTGAGGAGTCTGCCATTGGACTCTGGAGTCTGCCAAAGCCCCTAGTGGTTATCTGTCTCTCTTTGCTTGCTCTTTCATAATGAACTTATTACTTTTACCCTCCTGTTATCTTTAGACTTCTTTCTTCAACTCAGTCAGACAAAGATCCAGTAAGAAACTGGGTATCAATTCTATTGTAGATGAATATTATTTCTTGATGTCTCACATGTCAACCAACTGAAAAAGACTAAAATGTCAGTACTTTTTTAATATTTGAAAATTTAATACGTTATGATGACCCAGGAGTAGGGTCTGACTTAAGAAAATAATGGCTTATCCTTTTTATCTATAAGAAGAATCATCTTGGCTGACTTATAATGCTCAGCACTGAACATGGCCTATTTAGATGTACAGGGTGTGGCCTCTGCAATTCTTTTAGATTCACATCAAATGATCCTCCATCTGATCTCCAAATGTGCCATCCATCTTTATCTTTCTTAAATCCCTATCAAATCCTAGTCTCTTTATAGACTCTATGGCATTACACAGACATTTTCATTGCCTAGAGAGTTCCATAATTCTGTATGCCTCTGGTTAAATCATCTTGACCCTCTAGAAATGTTGAAAATAAAAAGGGACATAATGAAACATTATAGTGATTTCTTCAAATGGAAAGATATATTTAATTGGTTATTTAAAAAGCTGATATTTCAGATATTCATTATATATTCAAATGTAATTGGATAATGAAAATCATTTGTCTCACATTTCATATTCATAGCAGTTAGAATTTAAGTCCTAATGTCAAGGACCAAAGTAGATATGCATAACTGGGAACATGATTTAGTAGAAAATAAATTGATAATTTGAAGACTTGCAAAATAGCATGTTCAACTTGACTTTCTTGGAAAACTAAAAGGATATTCTAAAAGTTTTATTTCTGCTACACTAAACTTGAGATTGTTGTTAACTTGCAACACCCTGTATTACATTTAAGCCAGCTATCTGCCATAAACTCTAAATGTGGATAAAATTTGGCTTAAGTTTCTGAGTCTTTTTCTTTAAATGTAGCAGAATTTTGATCCTATTCACATCTCTAACACAGAATAGCTCCATTTATTTATTTATTTGGTATATGGGTTAGGCTTGTCTACTAATCTAATTTTTAGTATTAATTGCATATATTTATGCAGTTTAATATATTCTTTCTATTTCTATGAGGTACTTCAAATCCCTTTCACTTTTAAAAATTCTTAACTATATTGTATTGTTTCTTACAAGTATTTTCATTTTTAAATGAAGTGTATTTAAAATGCCAATACTTTATCTCAAAATGTTTTCAATCTTGCCATTAGAGGGTAATGCATAGGTCAATTAATGACTTCTCTTTTTGACTCCTAAAATAAAGGGGTCTGGGATATTTTGATAGGTAGACTATCTTGTTTTTAGGTTTGGAGACTACACTTCCAAAGGATTGATTTATTATGTTAGTCTTCTGGGGCACTATTAATAATATACCACAGTGTTATTGGATTAAACACAACTTAAAATTCTAGAGACTAGAAATCCAAATCCCATGTGTTTTCAGGATTAGATGCTTCTATAGGTGGTGAGGGAGAATTTGCTCCAACAGATCATGACTTCAGATAGCTTCAGGCAGTTCTTGGCTTGTGGATGGCGTTATCCTTATGCTTTACATCACATTTCCTCTTTCTGTGTCTGTCTCCACATCCAAATATCCTTGGAATAAGGACATGTGTCATGTTGTATGTCATAGTTGGATTTAAAATGTTCATTATAACTTCATGTGTGGGGAATGCAGCAAGATTTAGCACCAGACAAGACTGGAGGGTTTATAACTGGGGTGTGGCAAAGGAACATATTTGTCCTTGGCCACTTCTTTCCTGCCTCTCTGTTTCCCACCACCAGAAGCTGTGAATAGTTTTTCCTCCTTTACCATTCCCTAAAGCTCTGCCACCAAGTTGTTCTGCTGCTATCAACCAGCTGGCCGTGGATTGACCTCTGAAACCTCCAAAACCTCAGAAATGGTGAGCACTAAATAAACATTTCTTTCTCTAAAATCATGCTTTTCAAACATTTTAGTCCCAGTGACAAAAAAGCTGGATAGAATCCTGGGTTCAGACTCAACACAATGACTTAACAATCTGGTAGTTTGCAAAGATTCTATAAAGATTCTCAATATGGTCACATCCACAAAACCTGAGAGTTAGGATTTTAACATCTATTTTGACACAAACCTTTATTTACAACAACTATATAAGCAGTAACTTTTTTATTTTATTACTTTGTTAAAACAAACTTTAAAATTATAGCATCTTAAGGGTTACTATTTAAATGAAACCCCATTGTAAATTTGTATGCTGCAAAAGTGATTTATAGTGATAAAATTATGATTAAAGAAATAAGTCTAACTCAATTAGGTTAATGTGTGGTAGGATTCAGAATTTAATTATGTGAAAACCAGCTTGTAGTAATTATAGAATGTGGTCTTTTATTTTTTTAATATATACTTAGTAATAAAATAAAATAAAATCCAATGTGGTCCATTAACTACCAAGGATTTTATTGCATTGAAATAATACAAATTGATATTGCACAACTGGTTACTTCTGAGTAGCATGAATCAGAAAAACACATCCATAAAACTGAAGAAGTGCCAAACACATCTGGTTCTTAGTGTCAGAGAGCACCAACTAACTAAAACTTAAGGCAAGAAAATGGTGGAGAGAAAATAAACAAATTACAGGGAGCCAGAATTATGCTTCCTTATTGTGGGTATCAGTTCCCTAAATCTCAGGATAAGGCATAAAGTTCTAGCAGAAAGCAGAAACTTTGAGTTTCATATATTGTTATGGGAAGGTAAGATTTTGTTTTCCTAAGTAATAAGGCATGTGAAAGACGAGAATCCAATCCTGGAGAAGAAAATAGCTCAGAGAAGTGATCCCAGAATTCTGAATGCTTTAGTACTCTAGTCATTGGTAAATCCTAAAAAGCATGGAAGTGAGAGGCCAAGAAATCAATCAGAAAGCAATTGCTAAGCGACTAAAAAGCTAAGAGCTTTCAGTAATCGTATATCGCAGAAGAAACAGAATTGAACTGCAGGATGGGTGAGGAGAAAGGACACCAATAAAAACACCATACATTCAGTTGAAACTTCTAAAGGGCTATTCCCTAAAATAAAATGAACCAAGAAAAGATAAGTCTTACAACACAGGCTCCAAAAGAAGCTAGGTTATTTGCTGAGACAAGATAATAGGCCCTTACTTTTAATTCTTCCTTGAAAGAAAATGCAAACATCTAAAGCTTTTAAAGTTTTTCATGTAGAAGGTGTAATAGGCAATTAAAAAAAAAAACTATATTAGCATGGGCAGAAACTGCAGACTGAAAACTAAGAGAAAACCCAAGCACAGAAACATCTCTACAGGTGATCCAGATAATTAAGTTATCAGACATGGAATTTAAAACAAATAGGATTACTATGTTTATACGTGTCAAAACAAGGAGTAGCAAGATCAAGAACTATAGCAAAGACATTTAAAATCTGCATTTGGCCCCTGATGATTTTGAGTGACTGGTGCTACTAGACCAACAGATATTTAAAAAGCTAGCATCTTGACGAGGATAATTGGCCTTAGCCACTATGTGTAAGTAGGTCAGTTGTTATGTAATGAGGACAGGGAGGAATACATCACAACTCATTAGGATAATTTATGGTATCCCCATGCCAAATACTATCTGTAACTGATCAAGAGTAACAAATAAAACTTGATGAAAATATGGCAAATATAATTTCAGATAAGAAGTTCTGTGTCAACCAAATTGGCAAGGCATTTTTGATTAGCAGAAATATTAGCTAAATGGGAGGTAGATAGTAAAAAATGAGGAATATCATTGTCAAACACAGACTCACAACCAACTTCAGCAACAATAGTAGAGTTTCTTCCACTTAAACCCCACTTATGATCTTCTACAAGTTATAGTCAAATAAAATCTTGGTAAGGCTGAAACAGGAGAGTATATAACTAATGAGAGAAACAACTGGCACTGTGTGTTCCAAGAAATGGACTGTGCTGGGCAAAACCACTGATCAGGAATCATTTTACCAAGTGACATAGTCAATTTCCAATTTCAGTTTCTGTCAGCAAAATAACTTTTTAACTTTTTTCTTTCCTGTTAAATTGCAGAATGTATTCTTCTATGTGCAAGATGCTACCCACAGGCTTCATAGGGTGTCAGCCTGGAGTTACTCTTCAGTTGACATGACAATTTTACTTAAATTAGCTTGTCTGCCCTCATTCTGAGAGAATTCCCCCCAAGTGTATGAGCTACATGGCAAAAGTCTAACATGAATCCTCTTCCCAAGTCATTCTAGTGTTTTTTTATATCCTTGGTACAAAATGCTAAAAGATATTACCTAAAAGAATATCATAGGCCAAGATCTCAAGAATAGAAATGAAACATTTTTGCAAATAAAATTTACTTACATATAGAAAATATTACAGATGAACTAGATTTTTAATATGAATTAAAAAATTATATGAAAAAACAAAAACCCAGTCTGTGATTCATGCCTGTTAGCCTCTTATCCTACTACTTAGGGGGCTGAGACAGGAGGATTACAGGTTGGTGGAGGTCAGCCTCAGGAACTTACTGAAACTCTGTTTCAAAATAAAATATAAAAAGTTGGAGATGTGGCTCAGAGAATTTCCCTGAGTTCCAGTACCACAAAATAAATAAATAAATAAATAAATAAATAAATAAATAAATAAATAAATAAATAAATAAGAACCAAAAAACAAAAACCAACCAACCAACCAAACAAACAAAATAACAAAATAATGGGCATGGTGACACATGCCTATAATCCAAGTATTTGGAGCCTGAGACAGGAGGATTGTATGCTCGAGGCGAGCAACTTAGAGAGATCTTCAGGAACTTAAGCGAGAACCTGTTTCAAAATAAAAATGACTAGGGATCTAGCACAGAGATAAACCTCTCCTGGGTTTAATCCCCAGTGCCACAAGAAAAAAAAAATCACTACATCATGCAGTATATCACTTCTTCAAATGCATAAAGAAAAAAATGTGATCATCTTCACATTTTCTTCATGTGAATGAAGAATCAATTACCTTATCAGGATTGAAAAAAAATTAAGCAAACTCATCCTAAATCTTTACAAATGGAAAAAAATTAACATTTTTCACGAAGAAATGATTTTGACAATAAATTGATGCAAATGTATGCAGCATTATTGGACACTAGAAAATGAGATTAAACACTTTGAAATGCCATAACAGTACTAACTACAATTTTAAAACTAATTAAATGGATATACCACTATTTAGTGAAAATACACAGAAACTGAAACACTCATATACTGTTCTTTGGGATGTAAGATTTACAAAATCTTTTAAAATTTTTAGCTTTTGTCTATTTAAGATTAACATTTGGATGTTTATCATTCAGTGACTTTTATTTCTGAACATTTCTCCAACATAAAAGCATGCCTGGGTGAACCATACATAGATCTAAGAATATATACTGATAACAACTACGAGGTATATTGTATTCATAAAATGGAATGTTATTTTGAAGTGAAAATGAATAATCAATGTATAAAAGCTTAGATAAAATTAACAAATGTGAACTTTAGCTTTGGATACCAGACACCAAATGACTACAATTGTCTATTTTCAATCCTCTTATCTCTATGACAGGGAAACTAAGGCTGCTGGACATCAGAAAGTAACTTTTGGATTGGATTATTACTTAAAGACACTATGAAGGAGATATTTGAGATACTAATAATATTCATTGTTTCTCATTTGTCAACTTTCTTATATAAATGGTATTTTAATCGAGTTTAGTCATAAAACACTTGACAGTATATTACCTAACTGTAGTGCAATTAAACTGGAATCAAACATATACATGTATGTTATTAACATGTTTAAATATAATATAGAGCCAATAAATGAAAAATAGAAAATATTTTGAGCTAAATGATAATTATTTAATATTAAAAACTTAGGAGATGCATCTGAAAACATGCTTAGAGAACATTGTTATTATAATCCTGATTATAATTATTAATATCATAATTATTATATTTATTATAATTATTAATGTTTATTATAACAATATTTATTATTACCTTATGATGATATGCTAGGAAAGAATAAAGGCTGAAAATAATTGAAGATTCTTTACAAATAGTAAGTGACTAGCAAAATAAAAGGAAAATGAAGAGATGATTAAAAAAACAGGCATGTAGGGAAGAATGAGAATGTTGTGATTAAGAAAACATATCACTTTAAATCAAAATTCTGAAAACTATAGAGAATGAAGGAAACATATATTTCAATTGTTATGAAAATAGGTACTAAATGTTTTCCTACATATTTCAGGGAAGATATCCATAAAATGCCAAAATAATGAAAAAATACATGACATTTCATATCAATGTCAAGGAATTAGAGAGGAACAGGCGATCTATGAAAATAACTACATAAGAAAAATAAAGGACTCTGGTTTCTGCATCCCACTTTTTTTTCCTTATCTTTCCCAAGGCTTATCCACCAGGATCTTCAAATTTTATATGTGCGACTTTTTTCTAATTCATTATTAATATGCAGAAAATAATTATTATCAATAAATTCAAATAAGATTATATTGGGGTTTAAGAAGATATATATCAACTACAAGGTACTGATTTGAAAATGAATAATAACATAGACCTTTGAGAGGTCTCATGTACCCACTAAAGAAAGAAAATCACTTTATCTTCACTTTTCATCTCAAACCAATTGCACATTGGAATAATATACTGGAGATTAGTGTTTTGCAAACTATTCCCATAATTATTTGCTTTAGTTTTCAGGCTACTACAGCTAAGTACGTATGCATACAAAACACCACACACACAAGCAAAGCCAGGTGTGGTGGCACACACCTGTAATCCTAGTGTGTGGGAGGCTTAGACAGGAGAGTGGTAGATTCGAGATTCAAGCATAGCCTAAGCAAGTAGAGACTCTCATTCACCTAGCGAGACTTATTTCAATATAAAAATAAAATAGGACTTGTGGTGTAGGCCAAGGATAGAATGACCCTGGATTAAATACTCAGTACAACACACACACACACACACACACACACACACACACACACACAAATCCCCAAAAATATAAACAACAAAAAACTCTAGATTGTGTGTGTGTGTGTGTGTGTGTGTGTGTGTAAATTTATCTGTTAGCATTCTTATAGTCATAATCTAAATATCTGACCACATAACATAGAGGAAATAAGATTTATTTTCTTATGGTTTTGGGCTTAGTCCATGTGAGACTTGGGTACTGCAGATCTCAGGGCATGGTGGCATGAGGTGGAGGGAGAGCATGTGAGCTGTGCTCTTTACATTATGGAGGCCAGAAGTAAGAGAAGGAGAGGAGAGGAAAGGAGGGGAGAGGAGGGGAGGGGAGGGGACTGGAGAGGAGGGGAGGAGAGGAGAAGGGAGGGGAATAGAGAAACCTTTAATATAATCTCCAAGGCTGCATCCCCATGAACCCATATTCAGCCACATCCTACCAGCCTACCAGGTAAATCCATTATAATGAATTTACTCACTTCTGGGATTACAACCCTCATGCCTCAAGTATATCAATTACATGAGTTCCAAACATTAAGTGAGCTCTTTAGAGGACATTTTATATCTAACTGTAACAATAAATAACTAATAGTGGTACATATATAATTAATATATAACTAATAATGTATATATACCTATATAATTAATGAGTATGCAATTCATATTTATACAATTAGTAATATATATAATAATGTGTAATATAACCAATATATATAATAATGTGTATATAACCAATAGAAAAGTTAACAAATTTTAATCTGGATGAATGTGTTGTCATTCAAAGAAAAAAACTATAGGTTCTGAATGACTATGTATAGTTCCAGTAGTAAGTATTATAGATATTCACAGCACTCCTATTGTGTTGTACAGCACTGGGTTGGATATTTGCTATAAGAAATATAATGTATATATGCAGCTACTAATGATTAAATGAATTGATTTTATTTTCAGATTGCCTTTCATTTTCTACTATTCCTCAGAATATTTCTAGAAATTATAATGAATTGCAGGAAAAGCACTTCACTGAATTTTATTTTATCTCTCACTTGTCTAAAACTTACACAGTGTTTTTGCTAAAAAGCATTCCAGTTCTGTTCACAATGTCCTAATTTTATGAATTTATTTATGTTTTGAAAGTTTTATGTCTCTACTTGTGCTTGGTTTCAATTACATAGGATTAAAAGCATCGTCAATTGTTTCCTGGAACTCCTAGAAGCAATCATGTGAGATTTTGCATTAATATTATCAGGTATAATGATCTTTACTAAGGAAAACATGATATTGTATAAATAGGAAGCACATAATTAAGGAAATTGATTCGTGTGGTTTTTTTGTATGAATAACTAAAACTTTCAAAGCAAATTTAATTTTCCCTGATCTCCCATGGATAGTTTATCATATATTAAGATAAGTATATTATAAGAACAATAATATTGAGGCTATCTTTCATGGATTTCATATATATATAATGCTTTACAACATGCTTACAAATTGCGAGTTGTGTGTGAAAATACACATATATAAATCAAAGCATACTTTAGTGATTTCTTCTAGCGTATTTGGCAAGCAGTTGTTTTCTGCAGTAAACATGCTGACTGATTTTATTGGCCTTTTGAGTATAGCTCCCCATCTCATTTTATTGCTGTGATAAAATGTCAGCAAAAATGTATGCATTCTTTAACAGCCTCTAGAGAGAGCTGAGCCTAAATAAAAAAGTAGCAACCATGAAGATAAAAAGCATATGTTTTGGTATTTTAGGTGTTATTTTTATTTGCTAAGGAGCCATTCTGTATTAGGGATACTAAAATTTATGAGAAAATATATATTTAAGTGACTATTTAGTGTGATAAAAATAAAGCTATTATTCTATCTTCTGTCACAATGGGTCTTCTCTAAGCTAATTTGATATACCACAGTAGAGTTTATTCCACCACTAACGAAATTTTCTAGAGTAATACTACTACAAATGAAAATGTGTCATCCTAATTTCTTGATTTTGATAGCTTCTCTTCAAAGCTGTCTAAACAAATGTCCCCAATGCTCCAAGTTTACTAGTATAAGTTAACACCAAATGGGCATCCTAAAAACAAAACAAATTATTATTATTATGATGGTAAATAATGCATTTTGCAAGCATAACTTAGATGAGGCACTACTAAGCACTTCATAGCCATCTCTCAAGTAAGAACTTTCAACTAAAGATTGAAATCCTCTACCAACTAGACACTTAGGTGTGTAGATTTATGGCTGCAGCTTATGAATGTTTATTATTTGCCTCTAGGATATAGAATCACTTTAACATACATATATCATTTTATCATAAAATAATTTATTATCATTTCAAAGTCTTTTATCAATAATTATTTAATATTGAAAAATCATCTACAGACATGAAGAAATCTAATGGCAGTGATGAAAATCATTTTTCAGGAGTAATATTTAGAGGAAACATAAACAGAAAGGTAGGTATAGAATCATCATAAACTCAAGAGTTTGCATGCATAAAAAGAACAAAAGTCAAATGCTGTGGCTCATGCCTGTTATCCCACTTCTTGGGAAGGTGAGATACGAATATCTCAGGTTTGAGACCATCAGTTGATAACTCAGTGAGAACTTGTTTCAAAAATAAATAAATAAATAAATAAATAAATAAATAAATAAAAACAAATAAAGGAGCTGGGGGAGTGGCTCAGAGGTAGAAAGTCCATAAATCCATCTCCACTACCACACACGCACAAAAAAAAAGAGAGAAACAAAATAAAAATTGATAAATAAATAAAATATGGTTTCAAAAATAAATATATATAAAAACTTTAAAATGTAATGGAATTTATTATGTTTCTTAAATATACAAAAAAGAAAAGAAGTGAAAGAGGATTAATCCATAAAGTTTCTATATTTGAATAATAATAAATTTAAACTATTTTGATTTTTTTTGTGTGTGTGATACTGGGGATGGAACCTAAGGGCATTCTACCTCTGAGCTACACTCCCAGCCCTATTTTTTATTCTTTATTTTTGAAACATGGTCTCACTAAGTTGCAGAGGGCCTCACTAAGTAGCTGAGGCTGGACGCAAACCTGGATCCTCCTGTCTCAGTCTCCCAAGTACTAGGATTACAAGCGTGCGCCACCACGCCCGGTCTATTTTCAATATTTTCAGTCAAAAACAATTTACATTTTCTAACTAGGCATAGTGGTGCATCCTATAATCTTAGGACTTGCGGGGCTGAGACAGGAGAATTTCAAATTGAGACCAGCCTCAGCAAATTAGTGAGACCCTCAGCCACCTAGTGAAACCCTGTTTCAAAACAAAATAAATAAAAATAAAAAGGGCTGAGGAGGATAGCTCAGAGGTAGAATGCCCCTAGGTTCAATCCCCAGTAACACACACACACACACACACACACACTCTCTCTCTCTCTCTCTCTCTTTCTCTCTCTCTCACACACACACACACACACACACACACACACATAAATTTACATTTCCTAAAATATAACTGGTTATGATTTATAAGCAATTTGTATTTTAGCATTTTTCAAATACATATACCTGTCTTATGTTCTATCTGACACTTTAGAGAAGTTGTGTTACTTTAAACTAATGTCGAAAAATAATGTTAAAATGTATATTTTCAAACTTTCCTGTTGAGAGGTTTTTTTTCAGTCAGCTATTGCTGTGTAACAATATACCCCAAACTTAGTGACTTAAAACAATAGCATTTTTTCTTTTCTTTTAATTCATGATTGTGCCAATCAGAAATTAATGTTGAGCACAGCTGGTTTCATCTTCAGATCTCAGCAAATGTCTAAAAATCCAAACTATGGCTGATACTAGCTATGAGACCACACATTTCAAAATTGGCAGACACATTAGTTCTGTAAATGATGTCATCTACCAGCTGTTTAGGGAGGTGAAAAATTACAAGGAACTTTGGGAAAATAATATGTTTTATTTACTAAAGCAAGCCCAAAGGCCAAACTTCATTAAAGGAATTTTGGACTAAATTCAAGTCCTAGTAGGAAGAGCTTAAATTAGCTTTTCAAGCAAGTGTCAAGGGTAAAGAGAGGGATGAATAATTACAGCAATATTTGCAATAAAATTTCCTACTATCAAGATCACATTTTATTATCTTTATAAAGTTAGAAGTTTCAAAAGTATTTGGTCCTTGCCCCCTCCCCCCTTTAATTTAGAGGAAACTCATTTAAGACTGATTTCTGTTACAGTTTGTATGTGTTTCTTCTGAAGTTTCACTAGCTTGGTCTTTAACTCTTCTATTATGGAAGGGCACAGCAGTTCACCCTTTTGCCTTTCTGCCATCTGACTTGTGAGCACAAAGCAAGAAAGCCCTGACCAGATGCTGGTAACTTGATGTTGGACATCCCAGCTTCTAGAACTGCAAAAAAAAAAAAAAAAGAAAGAAAAACCTGAAGTTTCAGGTATTCTGTGATAGCAGTGCACATTCACTAGGGTAACACCTATGTAATAATGCTTCGTGTATAATTCTGTGTAGGTGTATGTTGTATATCTATACAATTTTATAATTATAATTTTATTGATGTAATAAGTAGTGATACAACTATATATCCCTTAGAATTTTAGAGCCAGTATTCTTTACAAATATCTTTTTTTGTGGGTGTGGCACTGAGGTTTGAACTCAGGGGCATTCTACCTCTGAGCATAATCCTAGTCCCAATTTTATTTTTATTTTTGAAACAGGGTCTTGCTAGATTGATGAAAGTTTCACTACTTGTGAGGCTGTCCTCGAACCTGTCTCACCCTCCTAAGTACTGAGATTACAGGTATGTACCACCAATAACTTTCATTTTACTCAGGTTTTAATTGAATAACTAATTTCTATTTTATAGGATAATGTAGTTTAGGTAATTTAATTTTTAAATGAGCCAATATGAAAACTAATTTGGAGAATAAATAATAATTGCTTTTTAAAATGAATAAGGTTGGTTAATGGTTAAAGGTCAATCCAGATTCAGAAAGACAAGTTCCACAAACTATATTCATGGCCAGTAACAAACCAACATTTTAAATTCTTACCAAGTTGCCAAATGAGGCAGAATAAATAAAGCTAATTTGACAAACAAAACAAAGCTAAATGAGCCTGTTCTTATACAGACATGGACTTCAGTCATGTAAGTTTTATTTTCTCACTTTGCAACAAGGAACAAACAATGATCAGGAAAATGTTACATTTTTATAGGGTTAAAATAAATGGGAAGGACAATGTTACATTTTATCTAATTGCATGGTAATTAAAGCAGTAGTACTTTGCCTCCATTTTCCAAATGTGCATTTCACATTCATAAACTCTAAAGCAAAATATATGAAACTTCTAGATTAAAGAAAATCCAATCTAAGTAATGAAAGAACACTAACTCTTAAATTTTAATTGGGTTATAAAAATAATCATCCCACTCTATAAAAGCTGTTATCCCTATTACAAGCATACATTAATATCCCATATATGGTTAATTATGTCCACTCTCTTTTAGTACTATCATTTTGGAAATGAAACACAAATTGAGAAAAAATGCATTTAGGTATATAAAATTACATAGTTTGCATTTTCTATTTTATTTAATCGCCAACAACATGCATCTATAAAATTTATTCGCTCCATATTGCTAATAAATGTCATAAATAAGTCCTCTCTAACTGCTGAACCAAGATGTTCACTTACAGTACTAAATTAAGAAATGCCTTAAAATAAAACGTTAACAAATTATGAGGCTAAAAACAAGTGAAGAGGACAATGATTTTTAACTGTTTTGCAATTAATTATATATCTACATGCTAAAATTCAGGATCCTACTGCGAGTTACTCAGGACTTATTTCCTTCCCAAGTGCCACCGTATTTACCATTCAATAATCCCATAAAATTATAATGTGAACAAAAGTATGTGCAAGATAGCCTGAAGCACAGGCAGTAAACCTCCACCCATCAATATGGTCATAGTGTCCTGCATTTATTCCTTCTGGTACGACTGGGGCATATAAACATGTTGAACCCTCCTTAGCACATTTGCAGACTAAGTACTCCCTTCTGCCATTGCTATTATTTTTGCCTAGGAGGAATCTCACTTCAATTTTCCATATTCTTTTTACCCAAATGTGAAAAACACTGCTTTATCTGGACTTTACAAACCATGTGCTCCTAGTGTCAAGGACAATGTGCCATTGTTCATTTGTCTGCTCTGGTGGCCATGGGTAAAAAGCTGAGGCAATTCTGCACAAGCTGTTGGTAACCATTCCAAACAGACCTGTACTACACACATTACCTTTCATTGATCACCTCTATTGTTTTCCAGTTTTCAATTTCATTGACTTCCACTTCAATCTTTATTACTTCTCTCATTTGCTTTGAATTTATCTTGCTTTCCTTGTTTTATTTTCTTGGGGTGGGAAATAAGATTGTTAATCTGAAATCTTTATCCTTTTCTAAGGAAAGCATTCAGTGCCATCAATTATTCTCTGAGGACTTTAGACATTTTCCACATATCCATTTGTTTGTTTTCTCATTTTCTTTCAGTTCAATGCATTTTTATTTTCATGTTAATTTGCTCTTTGACCTTAAAGTATTTAGAATTATATTTTTAATCTTAATTAATAATTTCCCTTCTGCTCTTCCTATTAATTGTTTTCTATACTGATTCTCATCCAATATGATTAAAAAAACATAAATTGCATGACTTCAATTATTTAAATCAGTGAGGTATCTTCTGTGACTTATGGTATGGTCACTCTTAATTTCCTATAAGTGCTTAAAAAATTAATTCTGAGCCAGGCACAGTGTTAAGTGCCCTTAACCACAATATGTGGCAGGCTAAGACAGGAGGGTTGCAGGTTCAAAGATAGCCTAAGCAATTTAGCTAGACCCTCAACAAATTAGCAAGACCCTGAATCAAAACAAAAAATGAAATAGGGCTGTGGGTGTAGCTCAAAGTTAGAGAATGCTTCTGGTTTCAACATCCAATAATAAAATAATAATAATTTTAATAATAATAATAGCAATAATAATAATAATGCTATTGTTATATAAATGTCAGTTTGGTTCTGTTTTTGATTGTGTTGTTCGCTTCTTCCATATTCTTTTTTTAAAAATACTTTTTATTGGTGCATTGTAATCTAACATCACAATGATGTCGAGAGTGACAGGGACATACATGAACACAGCACTTGGTGATCCACTCCCCATCCCTCCAACCTCCACTACCCCACTCCCTCTCCTTCCCTGTAAATAATATTGATTGGCATTGATATTTTCATAAAAGTATGTAGCATCAATGAAAGTGTTTCCATCATCAGTTCTCCTTTCTCTCAAGTTATTTTTTCAAAAGCTGAAACAGAAGTGTCAATGTCTTCAATAATTGTGAATTTGTCTATTTCTCCTTTGACTATCAGTTTTTGCTTACTGATAATCATTGCTTGGAATTCTGTTATTTGGTATATACATATTTACAGGTATTTTCTCCCTGACAGATTGTTCATTTTGTCATTATGCAAGGTGGCTCCTTTACTTCAGTTGTTTATTTAACTTTGTATTCTGCTTTATCTGATACTGATGTGGGTATTCCGGCTTCTTTTTAAAATTAATATTGCAATATTGGCATGGCAAATAATTTTCTGTTGTTCTCCTGCCAACTTGTCTACATCATTTTGTCTGAATTTAATAACTGACACACTCTTGGAATATTTTTTCTCACTCTGCTTATGTCTATCTTTTAACGATGTATTAAACCATTAACTAGTGCATTAAATCATTGATATGTTAGGTTTGTTAATCAGTCTTAAAAAAGAACGAGATTCAGTCACTTCGAGCAAAATAGATGGAACTGGAGGACATTCAGTGAAATATCACAGGCAAAGAAAGACAAATAGAAATGTTCTCACTCTTATGTGAAGCTAAAAACTTTGGTCTCAATAAATAAATAAATAAATAAATAAATAAATAAATAAATAAATAAATAAATAGAGTAGTAGCTGGGCATGGTGGCACATGCCTGTAATCCCAGTAACTGGAAGGCCTTGACAAGAGGATTCCAGGTTCAAGGCCATCCTCCGCAACTTAGTGAGATTTTTGTTTATAAATAAATATGAAAGTATAACTCATAGGTAGAATGATCATCAGTTGGAATCCCTGGTACCATTCAATGAATCTGTTTTACCTGTATTTTTGACCATTCTGATATTCTTATTTATTTTTATAAATTCTAATTCTTTGCTAAAATATTACCTGTGTTTAATGGTCTTAGTTCTTAATATGATGACCCATTTTAGTGTATTCTAGAAAATTTGTTGAATATGTTAGGAGACTAAATTTTAATAAAATATTTTAAGAGGCAATCAACCTAGATAGATTTAACAAGAAAAACCTGAGCCAGTTTTGTAGATTGCATTCCCATAATAGTTTTCTTTCCAGACATTTGAGATACCATTTTGTTTGGCTTGGTTAATTGTGGGCCACTGTGATGATCCAGGCTGATAGCCCAATTTCATCTGATGCTAGATCTGGCATTTTGATAATAGCCATTCTTCCTAGGGTGAGACTAGAAAATCTTGATAATATATATATACATATATACATATATACATATATACATATTGTATGTATATATATGTATATATATTATCAAGATTTTCTAGTCTCATATATATATCATATATATCATATGTATATATATTCATATATATTTATATATATATATTCATATATATATATTTATATATATTCATATATATATATTTATATATATATTCATATATATATTTATATATATATTCAATACATATATATTCAATTTTATAAATTCTTTCTGACAACTGAAATCAGCTGTTAAACCACTCATGAATTTTGCTTTTCAGTTAATTTCTCCAAATTCAAATAATCTTTTGTTAACTTTTTGAGACTGTATTAAATTTTTCATTTAGTGAGACTGTTTTTCATACTTTCACTTAACTCGTTAGAGTATTTTTTTTTAGTTCTTTAAGCTGACTTTAAATAATAATTCTTTGAAAATCTTAACATAGTCCCATGATCATGTTTCTTCTCAAGAGTATCTACAGTTTATTTTTTCCAGTGGGTATGTCATACATTTTTTATTCTTTCCATGTGTCTTTTTTGTTTTTCTAAACCTAATATTTTGAGTTATATGATATACAATATAATATATATTTTTTTCTTCAGATATCATTGTGTCTGTTGTTCCTTTTGTGTTTTCATTGTTTCTGTTGTTGGTTGACTTTTCTGAACAAATTATATGAAATATGTATCATAAGTCATGAGCAGTTATTGAATTATCCTCTCAACTATCTTAACAATATAGACTTATGCTTAGACAGAGTTCCTTAAAAGATTGGAAAAAATATTTACTCAGTTTTTCCAAGGGACTCAATGTCTGGGTTAGGTGATGACACCCTTAGGAAAGAAAATTTAGAAACATTGACTTAATCTGTATTGTTGATACCTGCAAAGCCTCTATTTTGAGACAGGGTAAGCTCTTCGCATATTCCAAGGTTCTTCTTAGGCATGTACATAGCCTTACAACACACAAACTTTTCATAGGCTTGTGACTTCTGGGTTTCAAGGACTATGTCAGACATTTACAAAGTCCTTTGTGGAAATCTATTCCCCTAATTTTTCTTTAAAGCTTTAGTCAGTATCTCACTTGCTCAATCTGGCATTGCAATTCCAGGCTGCTGAAACATTAAAGATTGTACTGATTATTTTTAACAAACACCATTGTGAAAGATTGTTCACACTAGAAAAATAGTGAGACAGGTCAAATAAAGACACTCTACACATTGAAGGTTTCTAGGGAGTTGCTAGACAAGTGACTGATTACAGTTCTCTGAAAATGTCACATGAAGGAACTGTCAGTACCATTTCACCCAGCTCGTGGTTGCTGGACCATTGCTTTTTGTGCTGTTTGGGAAAATTATAGTTTTATAATTAGTACAGAACTGGGTAGATGGTGCTGGGAATAATCAAAAACCACATTCTCACACTAATTCAACTGTTTCAGCGATCATTGTACTAAATTCAATAAATTGTTGCAATTTTCCAAAGTTCTGAAAACATGAATTCAATCATTTTATACAATACAATTTTTTATGAAAGAAATAAATTTTTAGGAGTTCTCACCTTTGTTACCTTTGCTTGAGTTTCATTTTTTCTCCTGCAACCATTAAGGGTAAAATTCAGTCATGCTATATATATTCACATCCTTATGCAACGGATTTTAGAATTGTTCCTCTTATAACTGTGAAACTCTGCTGGCGTGGTGGTGCATGTTTGTAATCCCAGTACTTGGGAGGCTAAGAGTGGAGGATCCAGGTTCCCAGCCACCCTCAGCTACTTAGTGAGGCTCTCAGCAACTTAATGAGACCCTGTTTCAAAATAAAAAATAGGACTGAGGATGTAGCTCGGAGGTAGAATGCCCGTGGGTTCTATCCCCAGTACCACAAAATAAATAAATAAATAAATAAATAAATAAATAAATAAATAAATAAATAAATAAATAAAGTAGAATGCCCCTGGGATCAATCTCCAGTACCAAATAAATAAATAAATAAATAAATAAATAAATAAATAAATAAATAAATAAATATAAAAGTGCAATCGGACGTAGTGGTGCACACTTGTAATCCCAGTATTTGGGAGGCTGAGACGGAGGATCCGAGTTTTCCGCCAGCCTCAGCTACCTAGTGAGGCACTACCCGACGTAGTGAGACCTTGTTTCAAATTAAAGAATAAAAAATAGGGCTGGGGGTAGAGCTCGAAGGTAGAACACCCCTGAATTCAATCCCCAGTACAGCAAAATAAGTAAATAAATAAAATTGCAACTTTACCCATTAAACCATACTCCCTATTTCTCTCTCCCCCAGATGCTGCCAATCAGCATTCTACTTTCCGTATCTATGTGATTTGATAGACACCAACCTAATTCGTGGTGAAAACTGACATGTCATTTTGGTACTTAGCACTTCTATAGTAATTAATAATTTCTATTTTTACATGCTTGTTGATCATTTGAGTATCTTCTTTGAAGAAATATCTATTCAAGTTTCCCCATGCTTTAATCTATTAATTTGTAGTTGTTGAATTGTAAGAGTTCTATGTATATTCAGGATATGCATTTTTTTCCATTCTGGAACTTGTGGTTTCACTGTGATGATCCTGTCTTTTGATTTGTAGACATTTTTAAGTTTCATGTAATTTTATTTCTCTGTTTTTGCTTTTGATGCCTGTGTTTTGATGATGCTATATTGTCATTATATATGTAAACATGATTAATAATTAATTATCTGTGCCTATGAATAAAATAAACAATTTGGATATATTGGACTTCTCATCTGTGATTTTTATGGAATATATCAAAATATTTATCTCTGCAAGCAAACATCAAACATTTTTTGGTTGATTTATACAACATATAGAGGTCATTTTAAAATATATATTTTGTTAGTCTCCTCTCAGATTTGGCAAGATGCAATCATTTTCCACACCATAAGAAAATCTTTATTTACAAAAATCTAGATAAATGAAGTGCAAATAATATGATCATAGTTGTACAATAGCTCTCAGGAAGTTATAATTTTTTGAACGCTGTGTTGACCTTTCTAAGCCACTGGAGGACCATTTAGTGTAATGAGTGCTAATTTCTTAAGTGGTATCCCAGTGACCTAAAAGAGTTTGTACAACTTCTGAAAGTGCTTCTCAGTCCCTATGGTGTAATTTACACAGTGGGAAAATATGGTTCATTATCTCACAAACATACATTACAGATGAATACTTAATAGCCGTGATGACATTCTTACTCAATTTAAACTGGTTATCTCTAAAAAGAATGTGTTTCTAAGAAAAGAGTGAAGTTTACCTACAAAAAATCAAGTATTATCATGTAATTTTTTTCTATTTTGCTGATTTTTCTAAAATACATTCATGTATAAACCAATCTTAGTAGTATTTTTAAGATACCAGTACCATAGCTCAGGGGAGGGGGCTATCTCAGCGCTAATTTCTTCAGTGCATTCAGTATGATAATTTTCATCTCCTCTTATTGCTCTCTAAGGTCCTTTTCAGGTTCTGCAAACTGATGTTTTGCTGTTTTCAAGCTTGAATGGCAACCAGAACATATTTTTTAGTTCAATGAATTTTTATCTAGGTAAGTTCCTAATTGCCTTACATAAGCATCTTTTTTCAAGTTTCCTATATAAAATATTCTTATACAATTCATTTTTTCTACATGAAATAAAATTTAAATTTCTCTGAATGAAGAAAGTGAAATGGAATGATTAATTTATACAGTGTATATTACATACATATCATCCTTACTTTTCTCTTGTGTATCAGAAATATAAAGATCCAATTGGAAAAGAAATCTCTTCTTTCTCTTTCTCCCACATAATCTGAGATCATAAATGCTTTCTCAGAAGTAGAGTGTAAGCCGGGCGTGGTGGCGCACGTTTGTAATCCCAGCATTCGGGAGGCTGAGGCCGGAGGAACCAGGTTCGTGGCCAGCCTCAGCTACCTAGTGAGGCACTCCGCAACTTAGTGAGACTCGATTTCAAAATAAAAAATAAAAAATAGGGCTGGGGGTATAACTCGGAGGTAGAAAGCCCCTGAGTTCAATCCCCAGTGAGTACCGCAAAAAAAAAAAAAAAAAAAAAAGTAGAGTGTAATCTGAAACCACTACTTTGGAAATGAAAGTTTAGTAATTATATTAGAAACTTCTAATAAATGTATAGTACATTTTCATAAAAGATGTTAATGGGTAATAGGACAAGCATGTGATAGTCTTCATGAGAATTTAAGAAAAAGGTGTGGGGGCAGAAACTTCAACTCATTGAAGTTTCATAAACATTTTTTCTTTTTATAAACTTATTTGGAATTCATTGAGTTCAAGTCAGTCTTATGATCTATTTTCTTCTCATTTATATAAAGTGCAAATATTCATTTTGCTCTTGATTAAAGAGCTACATCTTTACAACATTCATGTGACTTCAGAAATCAAAGGAATATCTTGGGAAAATGTGGATTCTGATCTAGTAGGTCTTGTATGAAGCCCAAGAATCCACCTTTTAAGAAACTTTCAGAAAATGCCGATATGGCTGATGTGTAGACTACATTCTGAATGAGGCTATTACTTTTTTACAACAGTAGATGTTCAAAGTTGTTTAGGGTTATAGTCTCTCAGAATTTCCATGACTCATGTCTAGTTGCATATTAATAAAGTCCCTTAGTTAATTTAAAATTCGAAAGAAAAGTAATATACTACAAAGAAAGGATTATGGTTCTGTAATTTTTTAGTCTTATGATATATATTACAAAACCAGACAGACCACTCCCTAACTAGAAAATTTAGGAAGTATGTAGAACAGTAACCTTATATACACGGGATTGTTTGGGTATTTACAAAGTCTAAACTGTACTTAATAGATAAAGTGGTATTATTATCATTATTTTAAAATTAATATTAGCAATGATTGATATGTACTAAATTAAAACAAAAAGTGGAAAATTTGTTTGTTAACGTGGTGAAATCATATATGATTTTCATTACATATTTAGCAGACTCGGTATATAACCATGCCCATGTTTAAGAAATACTAGTTTAGAACTAGTGAAGGTTTATTGCATTAAGTACTTTGTACTTCTTATTCAAAGTAATATTTTTGTCATTAATTTTAATAAATAATAATATTAGTAGCCAGTTATCTAGTGTATGACTTGATTCCTACAGGTTTATACTATAGATTTCACATATCATATTATTAATAAGGCATCCAGGTTCAGTAGATGCCATTTGAATAGCATAATGACTCTATACCAAGATATGAATGAGCAATGTTGTTTTCACTTTATTAAGACATTATTTTATCTTTATTTCTGATAGCAATACTGCGTTAGAAAATCTCTGTTTACCTGAAGTTTAATAGACTTATGTTCTTTGCAAGAAATCTGAGTGTCTTACAAATTTGAGTTGATAATGTGCTAGGAAACATTATATATTTATTTTTAATTTATTGGTGCATCATAATCATACATCTTGATGAGGTACAGGATGGTAGAGGCATACATGCACACATCACTCATTTAGCCCTAAACAAATTCCCACCCCATTTCTTACCCCTTCCCTCCTTCTCATGTTCAGCAAAGTGATTGACTTTTATAAGTTCGTGAATATACATCATGGGCATTAAAGTGTTTCACTCTTCCTACCTCCTATCTTCTTCAGTTAAGATATCTTCTTTACTCATCTGAGGTTACTCCTTCTTTGTCTGGAGTCCCTCCTACATCCCATTTTCTTCTTAGCTTCCACATATTAGGGAGAACATCCAATTTTTCACTATTTGCGACTGATTAGTCTCAGTCCAATTCTATTTCCCTGAAAATGACATAATTTTGTTTTTCTTTATGGCTGAGTAAAATTCCATTTTGTATATATCTCATAATTTGCAATCCATTCATCTGATGATGGACATCTTGGCTGTTTCCATTGTTTCATAATTGTGAATTCTGCAGCTATAAACATACATATACATGCATTAGTCTGGTAGTTTGGTTTCTATTCTTTTGGGTAGATACCCAGAAGTGGTATTGCTCTGTCATATGGTAGGCTCATTACCATTCTTCTGAAGATCTTCCATACTGTTTTCCAAAGTGGTTGCACTAATTTGCAATCTCACCAACAATGTATTAGAGTTGCTACTTCTCCACTTTCTCACCAGCATTTGTTTGTGTTTCTAATGATTGCCATTCTAATTGGCGGTAGGTGAAATCTCAGGATAGTTTTGAATTGCATCTCTCTGATTGCTAACGAAGCTAAACATTTTTTTCATACATTTATTGGTCATTTGAATTTCTTCTTTTGTGAAGTGTCGATTTAGTTCACTTACTCATTTTTGACTGAGTTCCTTATTTTTTTAGCAGTGAATTTCTTGAGTTCTCCTTATATTTTAGATATTAGTCCTCTATCAGAGAAGAAGCTGGCAAAAATCTTATCCTATTCTGTCAGCTCCCTGTTGAAGTTCTTGATAGTTTGCTTTGCTGCACAGAAGCTCTTCTGTTTAATGCAATCCCACACATTGATCCTCCTTTTAACTTCTTATGCCTTTAAGGTCCTGTTGAGGAAGTTTTTACCTGTGCCTTTCTGTTGAACTATTGGACCTATTCTTTCTTCAAGAAGCTGCAAGTTCTAATTTCCAGGTCTTTGATCCATCTAAAATTGACTCTTATGCAGGGTAAGAAAGTGAGACTTATTTCCATTTTTCTACATATGGTTAACCAATTTTGCCAACACCATTTCTTGAAGAAGCTATCTTTTTTCCAGTGTATGATTTTGGTCCATTTTTCAAAAATCAATTGCCCATAATTTTGCAGATTTGTTTATGATTCTTCTTTTCTGCTCCATTGGTCTATGTTTCTGCTTTTGTGCCAAAACCATGCTGTTTTTATTACTATGGCTTTGTAATACAGTTTGAAGTCATATATTTTGATGCCTCCTGCATGGTTCTTATTGCTGAGAACCACTTTGGTTATTCTGTTTTGTTGTTGTTGTTGTTCCAAATGAATTTAAGGCCTGCTTTTTCTATGTCTGTGAAGAATGACCTTGGTTATGAGTATTGTATTGAATCTCTAGATCACTTTTTGAAAAATGGACATTTTGATGATACTTATTATGCCTATCCAAGAGCATGGGAGGCCCTTTCTTTTTCTAAGATCTTCAATTTATTTTTCAATGTTTTATAATTTTCCTTGTAGAGCCCTTTTACCTCCTTGGTTAGGTTTATTCATAAGTATTTTATTGTTTGGGGGGATATTGTGAGTGGAAATATTTTCTGGATTTCTTTTTCAGTGGATTTATGGTTGACATACAGAAAAGCTTCTAATGTTTTAAAATTGATTTTGTATCCAGACACTTTGCTGAATTTGTGGATCAGTTCTATAAGCCTTTTGGTTGAGTTTCTTGGGTCTTTTAAGTATAATATCATGTCATCTGCAAATGCAGATAGTTTAGAAAACATTAAAAAAGAAATATTTTCATACATTGAACAAAATCAGTATTTATTATGAATTTTTGAAAAAAATTCAGTGAATATTATTGCAATGAGAATGCTATGAATATCCATTTTTAAATGAGAAGAGCATATGTTGTGTGGAGTGAAATACTGCAAAGCATAAATATAAGCTTACTTATAAAAGGGGAGTACTTGTTATATGAAAATCTATAGAACAGAAATAAGAAGAAAAGTAGTAAACTCAGGTCAGAAGTGAAGACAATATTAGTTAAGGTGGTATATAATTTACATTAATTAATTAATTGTCCTTCTGTGTTTCAGTAGCAATAGAACATTTAAAAATTATGTAAACAGTTCACCATACTAAGTGCATCTCTCTTTCTTGTCTTTTCTGTATTATGTAGCATAGAGCTTTCTGTGTTTAAGCCTTCTACACAACAGACAGTGGGGGCTGCCACAGTAGAGAAAGGAAGGTAGAGAAGGCATGAAATCTGTCCTTTGTTCACCACCCAGTCCTTTCCATCCTTTCCCCACACATGTAATACACTCTATCTTCCCTAAAGAATATAGCTAAAGTACTACCCCGATAGTGACTTATTTGAGCAATTCTAAAATGGCACTGACAAGATATTTTAGAGGATTCTTATTCTAACTTTGAGGGTGCAGCTTATGACTAAGATTCAATAGTCTGTCCTCTCAGAGGTTTGTATTCTCTGGGCCCCTGCCTAGTTCTACTCAAAGGGTTATCTGTACTTTGTACTTTTTGTCCATCTATAAGATTAGGAGTTAGGAAATATACTTTCTTGTAGTCTGCACAGTTTTTGCAGCCCATTAACTTCAAGGAGAAGCTTAAGGAAACAACATTTCTTGTTTTTGTTTTTAAATCTAATTTAAAGTTTCCATCTCCTGAGTTCTTTGTCAGCAAATTGCCTTCAAATGTGAGTTGCTTCATTGAGTGACCTTGTTATGATTGTGTAGGTACATCATGTGCTTTAGGGTGTCCCTCTGCCCCATGCATCCACTACACTTAAACCAACTTCTTTGCTTATTGAGGATCTCTCTTTTTCATCTGGAGACCCTCCTATGCCCCATCTTCTCCCTAGCATCCACATATTAGGGAGAACATATGCTTCTTAACTCTATGT
>PVLC010004781.1:63482-82086 GCA_004027655.1 Graphiurus murinus | reverse complement strand
CTTGACCAATCATGCAAGCCCACACAAGCTTACCTGATCCCCCTGACCCCACCCCTCACCTAGCTATTTAAGCAGACCCCTCCTTAATAAAGATTGAGGCTTGATCAGAATCCTGTCTTGCCTCCATTCTTCGCGTCGCTTGTTTGCTTCATTCCTTTAGGTTAAGCCGCCTCGGTCTCCCGTTCCCAACCCCCGCCGGTCGGGGCAGTGAGGCCCTTTTCACTTTAGTGAGAACCTGTTTCAAAATAAAGAATTAAAAATAGGGCTAGGGGAGCCGGGCGTGGTGGCGCACACTTGTAATCTCAGCATTCGGGAGGCTGAGACCGGAGGATCCGGGTTTGCTGCCAGCCTCAGCTACTTAGTGAGGCACTCCACAACTTAGTGAGACCCGGTTTCAAAATAAAGAATAAAAAAATAGGGCTGGGGGTGTAGCTCGGAGGTAGAACGCCCCTGAGTTCAATCCCTAGTACCGCAAAAAAACCACAAAAAAACAAAAATAGGGCTAGGGGTATAGCTCAGAGGTAGAATGCCTCTGGGTTCAATCCCTAGTACCGCAAAACTTAAAACAAAACAAACAAACAAAAAAACTGAAGTGAAAAAAACTCACTAGGCCATCATCAGAAGATTGGAAAGGGTAGAAAAAAAGACCACTGAACTTAAAGATGTGTCAATAGAAATTACCTAATTTAGAGAATAAAAAGGAAAATACAAAGGAAAAATGAACAGATTCCCAAAGACTCACAGAACAATAACATAAGTTTTCATATGAGAAACTGACTGGAATCTGAGGATGATGGGAGAAAGAAACAGAATAACTCAAGAAATAATGGAAATAATGTCTTGAAAACCTCACAAATTAGGTGACTTTAGCAAAATGGGAAAACATAACATTAATAAGCAAAAATCAAATATATTTCTATATTGAAGGCACAAACAACTGAAAAATAAAATAAAATATTCCCATTTAATGTTAGAAAACTATAATATTAGAAACTGACTCAATAAAAGATGTGAGAGATCTGCTTAATAAGCTTAAAACATCAGTGTGAGAAATTGAAGAAGACTCAAATAAACATGAGATCTACTATGTTCATGGCTTAGATTGTTCAATCTGGTTAAGATGCCTAGTCCCGCAAAACCTGATCTGAAAATTCAATGCAATCCTATTCAAAATCCAGAGTTTTTGTTGAATCTGATGAGCTAATTTAAAATTGTTTATGTTATAGCAGAGGCTAAAGCAATTTAAAAATAAAATTTGCCATCATAGAATACCTGATTTCAAGACTTATACTGATCCTAGAATAATGCAGAGTTTAACACTAACCTTATCCTATGTCAGCATAAGGATAAACATAGATCATTGGAGCAGACTAGATGCTCCAAAAATAGGTCCACATGTACAGGATGAGCTAATTTTGACCAAAAAGTCAAGGGAAAAAGAAAATCTTTTGAAAAAAAATGGTGCCAGCACAACTGGATATCAATATAAGAACAAAACAAACAGTAACCCTTATCTCTCTATATACACAAAAAATAAGGACTGCAGTCAAGAAAAATGAGAATTAAAATTACAAAACTTCTAGAAGATAACACAAGAGAAGCTTTTGTTACCAGGGACTAGACAAATATTTTCTAAATAGGACATAAAAGGTAGGAACCATCGAAGCAACATTGATAAACTGATGCCCATCACCAGTGGTCATGGAAATGCAAATTAGAGTTCAGCATGCCTAGTATTTCTAAAATTAAATGCTATGAATGCAAAGTGTTGGTAATAATGTGAGTAGCATCATACTTTACAATGACTGTTTTAGCGAGATTTGAGGTCATAACTGAAAACTCAATCCCCTTCACAGACAATTTGATAAACGCCATCATAATACTTCCATTATCAGCCCTGAGTTTATAATAGACACATGCCCAGCTGCTCCTGGGTACCTAACCCCCAGGAAAGGACCCTTCTTTCCTGAAGTTTACTCACAATGCCCAACTCCCAGAACTCTAGCTGGCTCCACCAGCTCTCTTCACCCACCTGCCATCCACGGGTGCTGCTGGCACCCCAGCTCATGTATCTGTCCTGGATGCGAGGTAATGCAAGGCTTGAGTGGTAGCCTGTACTTGTTTGGAGCTGCAAGTAACAATGAGTTCTGCCTTTTATCTGTCTAAGTGCCTTTGTGGTGTATCCTGCCATTCCCCAAACCTATAATCATACGGAATATCAGATAATTATGTAACAAATGACCATCCTTGAGCAATGCTAGAGGGACAGCATAACACAGAGCCAGGAGAGAAAGCTAAACTCAGCTTCTTATCAATGGAAATGTGCACTCACCAGTCCCATTGCTAGCTGTCCACCCAAGACAAACAAGAACACATGTCTCCACAATGGCTCCTTCACCAAGGTGCATAGCAGTGCTATTCACACTAAGCAAAAACAGAAAAAAAACTCCAACCGTCCAACAGGTACTAGGTGGGTAAAGTAAGCATGTCCATACAATGGGATTCTGCTCAACAATGAAAATAGAGGGACAGATACCCATGAGGGAATCGCAAAAACATCAGGGTAAGTCAATGAAGCCAGACACAAAGACCCATTTTTATTCTATTCCTATGAAACTGTACAAAAGGCAGGTTAACAACTACAGTGACAAAAAGAGGTCAGCAGTTGCCTGAGGTCTGGGCAGGAAGCAGGGAAGGGAGCTGAAGGCAGAATTGCTATTAAAAGGGAAGCCTTTAATTCTACATAAATTATACCTCAACAAATTTGACTTACAAAACAATAAAAAACACCATACAATTTATATATGATAATACACAATGGTTCCCACAATAGGAACTTTATGAACCTTCAAAAGCTGGAGTTTTTCTATTTGCTGAATATTGTGATTAAATATTTCCAATTGATTATGAAAGAACCATGTAGCCAAATATTTTAAAAAGTCATTTACACAAAGAAGAAAAAAGTCAAAAATTTTGTTAGGCATATAGGTTGACTTCAAAATAGCTGTTCGAGATCAAACTCTATTCAAGAGAAATCTAGTCGATGAAAAAGAAGACACCATAGTCAAGCTGAATGTATTTTTATTCACAAAAAGATGTTTTTGTTTTTTTCTTGTGGTGCTGTAGATCAAAACCACAGTCTTGTACATGCTAGGTAAGTGCAAACAAACTTGCAGTTGAATACAAGTGAAGTTCCTTCAGAGTGGAAGTCATCTACCCTCAAGGAGAATTCAGAGGGACCAGGTAAGAACACCTCCTACTGCTTCACAGGATCTGTCCATGTCATTTTTCTAAGAATAACCATTAATCTTTGAGCTAGAAGCTGATGCTTGATAATCAAATTTACATCTTTTTCTATACCTAGTTAGTGAGTTCAGTACAGATCCCATCAATGACAGGACAAAGTGTGTGCAAATTGAACATTTATCATCAATAGCCTTGAAAAACTGAAATCAATAGCAAATAATGACAATTTATTAACTATTGCTCTCTTTCTTTCCTCACTTTCTCCCTTCTTTTCTCACTGCTAATAAAGGCATTAGTTGCAAAATGAAAAAGCATTAATAGATGAGTTCCAGTCAGCCCTCTGTATTAGTGTGGTCAGCAACTGTGAATGCAACTAGCCTGGGTATTAGCTTTCCACTATTCTAACAAATACCAGAGATAATCAACTTACAAAGAGAAAAGGTTAATTTGGGCTCACCGATTTGGAGGTTCACCCACATTCAGATAAACCTGTTGCTTAGGTGGGGGTACTAGATAGCAAAGGTGGGGCGTACATGGTGAAGCACACCTGCACACCTCATGGCCAGGAAGCAAAAGAGAAATAGAAAGAGGCCAGATCCCCAATCCCCTTCACATGGCATCCCCCAATGACCTAAAGAACTCCCTCCAGGCCCCACTTCTTCGAGGCTCCACTACCCCCCAACAGCGCCACCTAGGGACCACATCTCCACTGCATTGGCTGGGATATTCTGGCCTTTTTGGGGGGGTACTGGGGTACTGGGGATTGAAGTGAGGGGCATTATACCTCCAAGCTACACCCCCAGCTCCATTTTTTATTCTTTATTTTGAAACAGGGTTTCACTAAGTTGAGGAGGGCCTAAGTAGCTGAGGCTGCTGCGAACCCGTATCCTCCTGTCTCAGCTTCCCAAGTACTGAGATTACAAGAGTGTGTCACCACTCCCCAATTCTAGATCTTAGATGCCCCAAATCTCATGCGTTAATGGCTCAGTCCCTCAGTGATGGTGCTATTGGAATATGTGGAAATTTTAGGAGCTGGGGCTTCCTAAGCAGCTCACTAGGGTGTTCCCTTAGAGTAGACGGGAACCCTGGCCCTTTCCTCTCTGTCTTAGCTTCCTGACCACTAGACAGTGAGCAGTGTCCTCTGCCACATGCTTCCACCATTTTGTTCTGCTTCCCCACAGGCCCAAAAGCAATTGGGCCAAGAGATTGTCGTGGAAACCTCTGAACTCATGAGCCAAAAAAGAAGTGCTCCATCTCAGGTATTTTGTTATAGCAATGAAAAGCTGCCTAACAGGCCTCTGGGATACATTTAAGATCCAAACTATAGTACTCTGATTAAAAAGTGTGTGTGTGTGTGTGTGTGTGTGTGTGTGTGTATGTGTGTGTGTATGTGTGTGTGTGTTGCTAGGGATAAAACCCAGGGCCTTGGGCCCTGTGGCAAGTGCTCTACTATGAAGCTCCATCCCCAGCCCAGGTTGAAAATATTTGAAAAATGAAAAACTGCTTCTACCGAACATGTATTTTTTTTTCCTTGTCATTATTCCCCAAACAGTACAGTAAAACAACTATTTACAAAGCATTTACATTGTATTAGATATTATGAGTAATCTAGAACTGATTTAAAGCATATGGGAGGATCTGTATAGTTGATGTGCAAAGACGACACCATTTTATATACAGTGCTTGAGCATCTGCAGATTTGGGGATCTCTGGAGGCCCTGGAAACCATCCCTGCAGATACCAAGGAGTGACTGTAGTTACTTTCATTGTGATAATACTGCAAAAGTAGAAAACTCAGCCTTTAACTCAGAATCCCAGTCTGGTAGAGTGACACATGTCAGCTCTGGGCTGTGGTCCCGCCTGCCCCCTGGTGCAGGCAGAGGGACAGCTCTTGTCTCACCAAGTTCATTGCCACACAGGATTCCTCCTTCTCCAAGATGCCTGGGCCTACATATGTGCTGTGACTTCTGAGTATGACTGTCCATCTTTACCTTTTTTGGTAGGTTTTCAGTGGTGAATTATTGCCAGATTATAGAGACTGGGATGACATTGTAAGTTTAAATGATGGGAAAGGGTCAACAATAGTGAGGTCCAAAATAAACTATAAACATTTGTATGACCAAATCATGTTAGGCACATGCTCAAACATGTAACAACAAATCCCACTAGTGTGTATAATTAGAATGCACCAATGAACAATTAAAAAGTAGAAAATGAAACATAAATTAAATTCTTCTTCATTGACTAGAATTTCTGAACAAAATCAACTATCTCAGGAATAGATGAAAGACGCGTTTGCAGCAACCAAACTTTATTTAATCATTTTTTAAAATAAATTTACATTCCTTATAAAGTTCTTCTAAAGCAAGAATAGACTGGACAGATGAATTTCTTTGAAACAAATATCCTTTTATTTTCCCTCTGCTTATAAAATCTTAATGAATGAGCACTTCCTTCAGGCTATCATTACTCATGGGAGACAGAGGAAAGAGTCTTAGCATCTTCATTATTCTGATGCTGTACTTTAAATCATGACTCTCGGGCTGCCTCAGAGATCATTGTTCATGGAACCTGGAGGGCAGCCATGGTCCCTGTGAGATGTTTCTTCCAGCTCCAGACAAACTAAGCACTCCAGAGAGTCTGCAGGGTGGAGAATTCCTTGGGTATTTTCAAGAAGAAAACACGTCATCATCATGTCCTTCCAGTGTTCCAGGGAGATCAGTAGTCAGTCTCTCCTAATGTAATGATAGGGAGTTTGGCATGTCTGATCTCACTTTATTTAGAAGCTATTAAAACCATAAAAATACACGATGGTGGACCAGAATAGGATTCCTCAAAATAAGGATTGTTGAGCTGCAGATGATTAAGAATTGAATGCAACAGAACTCTCTGCCCTCTCTCCGTTTGCCCAAAGTAGGACATAGATAAAGGCATTCCATCTCCCCTCCACTAGAGAGAAGGTTGCCCACTGAAGATGGATTCAGCCCTTTATGGGCCTGAAGATGGTACCAAAGAAAGTTACCTCAACAAGTTTTTCTGACTAGCCTGGACCTGTCAGCTATTTGCCTTTCTCCAAGTTGCCCCCAATAAGGAATCAAAGTCCTTTTCCTCTGCCTTTTCCCTTCTCTAAAAATCGATTGTCCTTTGTTAAAGATGCTGTATAAGCTAGAATTGGAAACCCCCTCTTTGAGAGCTAAATTGGTTTCCTGGGTACATAAAATATGCAAATTTATACATATCTCTACATATTATGTATACACTCATGTATACATAAAGTATGCAAATTTAGCAAAGAATAGTTTTCTCTTGTCAATCTGTCTGTTGCTCCAGGGGTCCATTCCCACCATTCCCCCTACAGTATAAAGAATCACTGTGCTTCACACTTTAGGCTTCATGGAAGTGAATCTCTCAGCTCCCGTGTCCTCTGTGCTTCAGTGGACATTTCTATGAAGAAGGAGGAGTGATAATGAGTGGGTCCTCAAGGTAGAAAATAGGTCAACCTTGGCTACAACAGATAATGCTGAGCGTCACTTCAGGGCACACAGACTCACATCTTTGTGACTTTAAGTCCGAGGAGGCCCCGGCATCAGAGCAAGGAAGACATTTGTTTTGACCCTTGAAATGGGTGGAGCTTTCTTTGTACCAGGGGGTTTCAAGGAATTGTTCAGTAGAGTGAGACACTGAGGAAAAGAAGATGAACACCAATGTATATATCAGAAATTCTGTGTGGATTCAAGGCAAGAGGAAGTGTAGACCAGCCAGGTGCTTAGAGCTCACCCTTCCAAAGATGGCTTCAAAAATCCAATCTGAGAGATACATAAATCTGGATTTCTAGGGGAAACATACATGACACTTTTCATAAACGTTGATCATGTCTGCTTTATTTGCTAAGGCCTTTTTACTCCATTAAATAACTATTGAAAAAGTCTCTAAGACGAGTTCGCATATATTCTCTCCTATTTTGCTGATCTCATTCACAGATGAGGAAGCAAAGTCTCTGTCACTGGTGGCCCCAGCAGAGGTGGGGCCAATCTGGCAGCGCTGCTGTGGGCTCTGACACTCCGCATGGAATTGCCCTGCCTGGAGCTGCTTTTCACTCCCCTCTGCTTTAGGAGAGAATGAAAGAGCATAACAAGATTGGGGACAAACAGGACAACTTGTTTATTAACCAAAGAAAAAGAAACTGTTTTATGCACACTCAGAATGGGTCATTAAATAATCATATCTGAGACATGTATGTATTAATGTCAAGTAATAATAGACTTCAAGTGTTGCAGGACTTTTCAAGTATTCTTGTCCAACTGGGAAGTGTCTGTCACTACATTTGGCTCCCCATTTTCTGCACACTTTAGAGAAGTAATTCAAATGTTTAAAAATTCCTTCCTTGCACGGCACCCCAATCTATCTTCTTTCAATTGCCACCCATTTTTAGCTCTTTCCTCCTAAGTTAACCCAGCATTTGGTTAGGATGCAGATGTATCATTTGGTGGCTTTCCTTATGGTAAAGTCCATTGTGTCCCTTTGTCCCTCCTTAGCTGCTCCTCAACTAACCAAATGGGTGTTTAAACAACTGCTATCTTTCACCAATATTATAAGAATTGAGTTGTAGCAAAAATTAAAGTATCCACCCTCACTCCAAAGGCATATAATTCTTATTATCTGAAATATTTTAGCATTCCCAATTAAAGAATTGGCACATCCCCCCCATGATAATGCTTTCTTCAATGATGGCTGATGTGCTTTCAAAAGATAGTCAGTGAATGTGTGACTAAACACAAATTCAGCTCACAGCTGTCAGGATTAGCAAACTGTAAGCGCTCTTAAGTAAAGGCATTTGCTTTAGAAAAGATGAGATGCAATTTCCAGAATTGGCAGTTTATGGATACCTCCTGGGGTAATGGGCTCTTTTTATACCTGAAGTTTATCTTCCTGAAAGACAAATAAAGGGTTTGGGTTTTGCTGTTGGTATGAGAGCAGAATGTGTCTTCCGATCAACAAAGAGGGTATTTTGCATTCCCTGGAAGCAGCCTCTGAACATCCTCGCTAAGAATATTCACTGGCTTGCTCTTCTGGAGACGGAGACAGATTAGGCAAGTCATCCACAGGGCTATTTGTCTTCACACTGTCTACCACTGACAGATCATTTCTACCAGAACGCGTCCCATGTAAGTGTTTTGGATGCGATTCAAGTTACCTCTGGTAATGGTGCCATTGATCATGCTGTGGATGTGGTAAAGTTATCTGTCTTGGGATGAATAGCTTTATTGTGTACTGTGACAATTGATTTCCCTTTGGCTGGGGACACTGGGCAGGAGAGATTTTAGCCCACTGTATTAATGACCAAGTGGCTTTTAACAGATGAATAATGACGAAGGAGGATGAATGGAAACTCTCCAAGAGGGCCTTGCCTGTGAGATACAACTGGAAACTTAACCTCTTCTACAGCATTAGTCTGCCTGTCTGAATCTGGGCGAATTCATGCTATTCATGGAACAAACTTTAGAGGTTGATTGAAAGGAAATTTGGCAATGGGTGTTCCGTTTTGTTTAAAGATGGAGTCTCACTATGTTGCCCAGGTTGGTCTCAAATTAGGTGTAACTGTTAAGAAGCCCAATTCACAGTGAAGTCCTAGGGGCAGAGGTGGGAGGAAGCAGTCTTAAGTATTATCACTCAACAGTAGGTATCTGACTTAATTAATCTTCATAATAAATCCTCAAGAGATGTAAGGAAGTTTACTCCAATTTTATGAGTGAAAAAGCAGAAGTGGATAAACCAGTTAGACAGGGTGGCAGGGATCCAGATGGACTGTCACATCTGTCTAGCTCCAAATCCAGGGTTTCCCACACTACTTCAAGGAATTCAGGCTGACTTGAGGGCTCAGAGTGTTGAGCAAAAAACATCCACAGGCCTTGTCTTCCGTTTGACTTATTCTTCTTCCCATTCTTCTCCTGCCTCATGGACTCTCACCACCATCTCTGCCATTGTCCAGATCTGAAACAGAGTCCTATTCATAAATTCTTGATCACCCCCACCTTACACAATCAGCAGCTGAGTCCAGTTGTCTTTACCTCTGAAATATCTTCATTTGCACCCACTTTTCTCCATGCCCAAGTTCAGGTCACTCTTACCCTTCTATGAATATTCCAATAGCCTCTTTTCTGAATCCTACAACCGGAATGACTGCATAGGGTTCAAATAGAATTGTATCACTTCCATCACATCATCTCAAAATTAAATCTACCTTCTTCAGCAATGCCTAACTGTCCCCCATAAGCAAGTCTGTGGCTGTACTTGCACCCCTGCCTCAGACCTCCCACGTCCATGCTTCCAGGATTGCTCTAGTTCATCAATATAGCTTAACTTCACGCCGGAACATGCTGTGCCCTGGAGCCCTCTCACTCTTCCTTCTCTTCTTTCTGTCTACATCCCCAAATGCAGGTAATAAAATATATTCCTATTTTTCTTATCTAATCTATGCTTCTGGAGGTCTTGCTATTTGCCATTTTATTTCCCAACAATATCTGCAGAATAAACTAACAAAGAACTCCAAAATCCATCATATTACTTAATTGTCATTAAACATTCATCCATGGAGTTTCATATCTCCATTTTATAAGGCACAAAAAGGATGCAAAGAAATCAAGTAACTTGATCAAAGTCTTCCACCGAAACCCTCCCTGCATTACAGGGCAGCCCAACAATTGGTTTTCACATCAATGGCCCCAGTCATAAAGAGTCATTCAATTGTAATCCCAGTACTTGAGAGGCTAAGGATAGGAGTATCACAGGTTCAAGGACAGCCTAAGTAAGTAGTGAGATTCTCATCAACCTAATGAGACCCTGTTTCCAAATAAGAAATAAAATTGGGTTGGAGGTGTGTCTTGAAGGTAGAATGCCTCTGGGTTCAATCCCCAGTACCACAAAACAAACAAACAAACACACACACACACATATATGCATATATACATATATATTTGTATATGCTTGATGTTATTTTGTCAAGAAGGTAGAGAAATACAATATATTGTAGAAAAATGTCATCCAAGATATTTTAAGGTTTAGTTGCTCAATGCTAAATAATGAAACATCTTTTATAAGTTAAATTAACAAAAGATTAGAAATATTATAATAAAACTAGATGTTTTATGAATGTGCATAAGATTTTGTAAGACGACATGGCAATCTTATCAGAGTCATACAAATGTTCTGAGCCTTTGACCTAATCATCTAACTCTTGGGAATTTATCCTAATGAAATAACTCAAAATCAAGGCCACATGCACAGTGATGCTACTGCAGTATTTGTTTTTTTACCACTTTCTTACCACTTTCATCATAATTCAAGTAGAAAAGCAAGCACACGTTATTTACAAGGCCACCTCCTCTCTAGGCCATGAGCTCATTAAGGAGGCACTGCAACTTGATTCATCCTTGTATTCGTAGAAAAACAAACAATAACTGTCTCAATGTTTTATAAAAATGATTAAAATGTACACACACACACACACACACACACACACACACACAAACACACACACACTCCTCTCTGAAAACCTAAAAAGAGAACCAAATGTTGAATAAAAGGGAACGCTTAAATAGGGTGTTTGCATAATTCCCGCACTCAGGATACACTAGGATGAGACCTGTAGGTTCTGGGGACAGCCAGTCAACAGTGGCTGGGGAAGCAGACCAGGGATGGTTTCTCAGTGAGTACATTTGGACACTTGTCTTCAGAGACTCAACGAGCACTATAAATAGTGGAGATGAGGAAGGGACTCCAGAGCTGGTCCTCAGCCAGGTCAAAGGACCGAGCCCCTTGGAGACCAGTCCTTGTTCTGCATCCTCAGAAACATGTACAGAACTTCTCCTGCATGGCTTCTGCCACCCACTTGGTGATGTGAATATTTTGGAGAGAAGGGGGAGGGAGACTCCAGGAGGGAAACACTTCAATGGACATGATGTGCGTACACAAATTTATCAATGCCAATCACAATGTCATGCACAGGGAAGCTGAGGGAGTGGGGTAGGAGCTGGAGGAGGGCTCACTGGTGGGCTGTGTGCACATATGTCTCTTTCATTTTGGGAGTTCATCATGATGTATAATTATAATGCACCAATAAAAATCCATACACATAAAACCACTGCCATATACCTCTCACTAGATGGCTAGAAGCACACTTAACTCGGGAAAGTACTTCATTTTAATATCTTGGTAGCAACTACTTTGGGGCCATCTGTTTTTCACTTCTTTGTTTAAAAAATAAAATTCTGCACCAATGTTTGCAAACAAAACATTTTAAGTTGTTCTCAAATTTAACAAAGGAGAGCTCCTAATTCCAAGATCTCAAACGAAGAAGAAAATGATGAAATTCCTGAATTTAAGAAATCAAACTTTATTCACTCTCTATTTTGTCAGAAATAAGATGACACCAGACCTATCTGAGGTCTCTTCAGATGAGACTGAGCATGGAAGCCTGACACAGGTTGAAGTCAACCCAGACGGAAGTGAAAAGAGAGGGTGTGGAACTACATATCACAAAAGCTGGGGCAGGCAAGTGCTTCACTAAAAAAGACTACAGAATTGATGCTAGACTTTATGATGATGAATTTGACGACATTAGAAACCTTACTTCCACAAAAGCAAAAGGCAAGTAAAATTAAGACATATATAAGTACTCTGGAGTTGAACTCTTGACTTGTTTTGAAGAATGCTAACTGAAGAATTTGAATAAAGCTTTTAAATATTTTTAAATTTATTTATGTACTTATTTTTAGGGAACCTATTCAATAGGAAATAATTTCTTCCAGTCCTCAGCAACTAAGAAAAGCATAATTGTGTCCTTCTCTTTGTAGCTAATATTTATTATTATTCATAATGGTTTTCTGTTTTGTTTTGGCTGCCAGAAAGCTGATAGTCAAATTTTATGCTTACCTTTAATAACTAGCTTTACAGGAGGAGAGAGTATCTTTTTCCGAATTAATTTGCCATTCAATGTTCACTTTCTCTCTGCCCTGATATTTTCATATTTTAATATATTATTGCATGTTATATATTTCTACAAACTTGAAAGCCTCTAACAAAGATTCCCAAACTTATTTGGCTTATCACCCTCTTTTCAGAAAAAAAAAAAATACTTAGCAACTCCTGGAAATCGAACTTTTTTTTTTTTTTTTTTTTTTTGCGGTACTGGGGATTGAACACAGAGGCATTCTACCTCCGAGCTATACCCCCAGCCCTATTTTTTATTCTTTATTTTGAAACCGAGTCTCACTAAGTTGCGGAGTGCCTCACTAGGTAGCTGAGGCTGGCCGCGAACCCGGATCCTCCGGTCTCAGCCTCCCGAATGCTGGGATTACAAGCGTGCGCCACCACGCCCGGCTGAAATCGAACTTCTTTAAGTGAACAAGCAGGAAGATGCAGTGACCAATTTGCATTCTTTTATGTATTTATGTTTCAATCCAGTAGCATGAAATGCAAAGGGTGGTGGAGTTTCATATTTGGGAACTTACACCTAGGAAAACCCCTAAACATAACTTACCACATTTGGAGATGTATTTAACTCTCAAAATGATCCCACTCTGTGTTTAAAGCCTTACATCTTTACTGTGTTCTTTCTTATTAAATCTGATTTGGAGGAAATATCCAAGAAGAAGCCGGGCGTGGTGGCACATGCTTGTAATCCCAGCATTCGGGAGGCTGAGACCGGAGGATCTCGGTTCGCGGCCAGCCTCAGCTACCTAGTGAGGCACTCCGCAACTTAGTGAGACCCTGTTTCAAAATAAAGAATAAAAAAATAGGGCTGGGGGTATAGCTCAGAGGTAGAATGCCCCTGAGTTCAGTCCCCAGTACCGCAAAAAAAAAAAAAAAAAAAAAAAAAAAAGAAATATCCAAGAAGATTGTGGAGAAATGAGTGCCGGGCAGCAGTGGTCCTCACAGGGTTGTCTCCAGACCAGCAGCATCAGAAACACCTCTGAGCTTGCTGAAAGTGCAGATTCTCAGGCCCTAGACAGGACCTCTGGCTCGGGAACTCAGGGGCAGTTCCAGCAGTCTATCTCTTTGAACCTGCCCAGGGACTATTCTGATATGCTGTGGGTGGAAGGAGCAAGAGAGTGCATCCTGCACAGCGCCACCTAGAGGAAGGAGCCTGGTCCCCCGCTAAGGGGCACCTGCTGATTTTCATTCTTCTTGCATTTTCAATTCCAAATGCTGGGTGACTGAACCTTAAGGAGGAAGAGCCTACAGTGACATGGGGAATTGGGGACTAGAGGTGTCGAGAATGACTGAAGTGGGGGTGAGTGAAGGGCTGGACATCCACACAATTCACAAGGGATCTGGAGGATAGCAAATCTGTATGAAGCCATTGACTTCTGTTGTGTTTCTGTGCACACTGGGGATACGGCCGTGGGGACTTTATACATCCCTGGCTGCTTCCTCTCTCTCTCTCTCTCTCTCTCGCTCGCGCTCTCGCTCGCGCTCTCGCTCGCGCTCTCGCTCGCGCTCTCGCTCGCGCTCTGCTTCTGGCTGCCACTGAATTGAGGTCAGCTTTCTTCTACCACATTGTGCCACCATGATGTCTACCTTGGAATTGACTGGCTATAGGCTGTACCTCTAAAACCATGAACCCAAACCAGTTGTGCTTGCTGGGTATTTTGGTCACAGTGATGAAAAAAGCTGGATAAAATAAGCACACTGGAACACAAATATGCAAAACTGTTGCAGAATTCTCAGTGAGTGCGTCTCATATATTTTTCTATGAAGAGTGCATCTAATCATTGGAAATCTCAGTGTTCATCTTATCAATATCATAAATGTTTTTTTTTTCATTTTTCTCCAAAAGAAGCTATGTTTATTTTCTTAGGAAAATAAAGCTTCAAAAGCTATCATCAAGTAGCAGTGAGATCTCGGGGAGATATACAATCTTTATATCCGTTGCTTTCGTGCCTTTGGTACACATCATCTCCCCCTTCAGGGTACCATTTTCCACCTTCAAGAAGTGCAGCTAATAACGACTTGGATCCTGTACTTCAACATCGACGTCCTACTTTTTATCAGCTCTCTCTCTTTGTATCCATAAAGTAAGCTGCCTGTATACCTCCAGAAGGGAGGTCTTTGGATCGCTAGGGGAGTCTCATGCATACTTCACACTGGCAAGCATGTCTAAGACCACAGGGCTTAAATGGAAAGGGTGCTATGAACTTCTGAAGTACACCCATCACCAGGGAAAGCCTGAGTCCCTGAAAGTCAATATAAGAAAACAAAACAAAACAGTGCCACAAAACATCCATTTTATCAAAAGAAAAACCTCAGGAGATTGATCTACACAAGTCAACAAAGTGAATATATTAAACTGTATTTGATTTGTGATCATTTATTTATATTCAAGACATTCTTGGTTTCAAACTTGTACTCCTTTGATGCAAGTGAGTCTGGCAGCTCATAACCGAACTGTAATTTTCCTTCTGTTGAGAGAAAGAGCTATTTAATGCTCTGGGTCAAGACACGTCAGTGTGAGGAGGTGGGGCAGGCCTGCCAAAACCAAGAGTAAAACTTTCATAGTTCATCTAAGCTAAGTCTAACTTAGCACTTAATTTCATATAAAGAATCTATTTTTGATGTCTGCTAATCTGCAGTATATCTCACACACTCTTTTCTTCCAAAACATCATTTTTGAGTGTGGGGATGAAGGATTCAATTGCTGTAAATTATTTATTAACCTCAGTCCCTTACAACAGAGCCTTCACTTTTGATAGAAACACCTTTCATTTCCCAAGGAAATCTCCTTTACTTAGAATTCTACACCCGATTTGCCCTGTCAAGGTCAGAATACCTATGAGAGACAGCTCAAAGCCAACTTCTGTCTGGAGAATAAAAGAAAACTTCAAAATACATACATAATTAGATACAGTTCTTTTTATTTTTACCTGTAGTTCTGAAAATAAGAAGTTGCCAATGTTTTGATGTAATTGGCTCAAATCTCTCAACGCTTTCTGTATTATAAATCTTCTTTAAGAAACATTCATTCTTCTAAAAATCTCTAATGTGTCATCATAAAAACCATGCCTTATTTTAAGTTTTTAAGTTTTTAAGTTTTTTATACTGTCTCTTGAAGGATAGAGGTGAAGAGTGAACATTTAGAAATATCATGATAGACCATTATCTACTCTCTTCCTAAACTACAGGTCTGATAATAAAGTACACTGAATCTTTGAGTGTGGCTTGTTTGTAGAGCTTTCAATTTTGGATATGTCTTGCCTACTTAGACAAACAAAATTATATCTTAAATGACAAAAAAGTTGAATGCAAACAGAAACAAACGACTTTAAATCTTTATAAATTCAAGCATATCCACCCATGACAAAGAATTAATTCAAATGTCTTCTAAAGGTCATTCTCTGAGTCTATACTCTAAAAGGAAAAATTACAAGAGCAAAAAGAAGTGCCTAAAAGTCTTTATCTCTGCTCAGTAGGTTTCATGGTGATGACAGAGTAAGGAGGAGTTCCTCTATACACATTATGGAAAAGAACAAACAAGAAACTATACTGATGGTGCTGGGTTGTGTATTCACTGAGCTGGGCCATGAGGGGGACAAAGACAGAGAAAGGACATGATGAAGCAAATGTGGCAAAATGTCACCCATAGGCAAGTAAAGAGCAGGGTATGTGATTGTTCACTGTACAATTCTTTCAACTTTTCCAAAGGCCCAGGGACTTAAAACCCAACTTCTCACCTATTGTAATAACCCTAACCAGGATCCCATGATTACCTCATGGCAAAACATTTTTGACTGGTGCTTATTATTATAAAAAATAGTGAGATTCACTGTGATATATTCATACATGCACACAACATTGTTTCTAATTCACAAGGCACATGTGGGTTATCTTAGGTAGTTAAGATGCCACATATCTTAGCCACCAGTTTTTAAACCACTTGCTAAATATCACGAGACTCCGGGAGAAGTTCTCCAGCCCCAACTCCCAAGCAGGGACCTGCACATGGAACACAGCCTTTGCTGTCTCCTATCAGCCACAGGCGCTGGCGATTCCTCACTGTGCTGGTGTCACGCCGCGCTCTGGCCCCAACTAGACAGACTCTGCTGGCTTCTCTACCTGCTTCTCTTTCCCCAACCCCATTCCTCATTCACGCTAGCAAAGTAAACCATACCAATTCCCTTCTACTTCGTAATAGTGTTTCACCATTATTTTTAGAAGAACATATTTGAAACTCATAGGCTTCCTCATTCTCATTGAATAGAATCATATCTCATGGTTTCTTCATAATTAACACATGAAAGAACAGCCAGCCCCATGTGAAGTACACCACAACATTCTTTCCAGGACACCATCCACTTGTATTCAGAGGACTAAACAGACCAAATCTCCATGATTACTGCATTCCTAATACAGCCACCCTGTTTTCAGGACTGTCCATCTCCAACAAAAACATCTTTTATTCTTCCATTTTTGTATTTAAAGTATGTTCCAATGTGTTGTGGTGAAATCTGGATGTGTGTGGGTATCTGGTTAAAGGCTTCTGTGGCAGTTCATGGCCCATGGATGACTACAGATTCATGGAATTGCCAGGGACTCCACTAATGTCTGGGTCTAACCATCCAGCCACAGTTTGCCTGACACTTAGAAAGCTCAAATCGTAGTCATCAAACCTCAGTCCAGAAACCCACAGTTAACAGGTTAAAGATGCACAAGTTATTCCTATAATGCCTCCCCCCTTCCCGAGGAATCCCAGCAGCATAGGCCATAGAGGAACATCTAGGAAGCCAAGTCCCTCTTGTCAGGTCCTGAAGACCAAGGTCATGTGTCCTGACTCTGCTCTCTTCCAAGCAACCCCTGACTCTTTGTCAAACCTCCCTCTCCTGCCATAAATCTCAGGCCTATTCCAGCTCTCATAAAATACACTCCGGGAGAACAATGCCCAGAATTGGGCTCAGGGCCTTGGGCATGGGCTAATCCTCAGTTGGGGTCAAGGATGCCCTGCCTTCTCTTTCAGTGGAGCAGGTATGACTTTTGGTCTACCATTAGATCTCAGTGAGAATAAGACAGGCTCTTTTTCTGCCTAATGAGCTTATATAAAAAAAATCCCACGATGTTCCAAGTTTAATTCACTTATTAATGGAAAGCAAATGAGCCCAACTAGCATGTTTGATTTGTCTTGGAAAGAGAAAAACAGCTTTGCCAGAATAAACAAAGTTAAATGAAAATAAGTGACTCTCCTTGATGGTGGAAATTGAATTTCTCCCCAAAGAACTTCTTAGCATCCATAAAAATGGGGTTGATAGCAATGAGACCTAGCATGTCTCGATATGTAGCAACTCCCATGGGTACCCTGTGGCCTATGGGTTACAGATGTGTGTGTGTGTGTGTGTGCGTGTGTGTGTGTGTGTGTGTGTGTGTGTGTGTGTGTGTACATACGCGAGCACACGTGGGCATATGTGTCTACACACATCTATTTAAGCTCACATGTCCACACATGCTGCCTCTGCCATGATGCAGGGCATGGACCAGGGTGCACCGGAGGGCACCCATCACCGCCGCCACCCCACCTACCATTCTTGCAGATGGGACAGCACTGATCAGGCTCGTACACGGGGTCCACACACTCGGTCTGGGGGCACGCCGACACCGTGCACAGCACTTCCCCGTTGGCTTCGCAGCGGCACCTCTCGCAGGGAGACACCTGAAACACAAGCCCACGGGTCAGGGTCACACCTCCCAGGAGCCTCACCCTGCAGGGCCATGTTTGATTTCCCTGCGCTCTCTGCCAGCACACCCAAGGGTTTGAGGAATGTCAGTTGATACAAGTGATGTAGTCAGTGGTTTTCCAGGTGTGCACATGGGCCCCCTGGGTGTTCACCAGGTCACCACAGGTGCAAATGCTCCTGGAGGTAGCATGGGGCTCCAATTTCCCTCTTAGCTCCATCCAGAGCAGCTCTGGGTTTGCATGATCTACTGATGTGCTGTTTTTCTTTTTTTTTTGACTGATGATTGAACCCAGGGATGTTCTACCTTTGAGCTACACCCTCAGCCCTATTTTATGGTTTATTTTGAAATAGGGTCTCATTAAGTTCTTGAAGGTGGCAAGGAACCTGTGATTCTGCCCCCCACCCCCATCTCATGTCAGCCTCCCAAGTATTGGGATGACAGGCGCGTGGGCCATCCCACCCAGATGTGATTGTGCTCCGTTGTTTACTTTCTTTTGCAGAAATGTTTCTGGTTTTTTTTTTTTTTTTTTTTTTTTTTTTTTTTTTTTTTTTTTTTTTTTTTTTTTTTTTTTTTTTTTTTTTTTTTTTTTTTTTTTTTTTTTTTTTTTTTTTTTTTTTTTTTTTTTTTTTTTTTTTTT
>PVLC010004781.1:0-63382 GCA_004027655.1 Graphiurus murinus | reverse complement strand
ACTTCTAGAGCCCTGCCAAAGCATCTCCCAGCCTGGTGTGGAACATTCCCAGGTGTTTGGTTAAGAACACACTAGAACAGGGACAGGGTGAGAGGAGAGGAAAGTGGAGCTGCCAGCAGCTGTAGAACACAGCATCTTTGAACTCTCACAGTAACGCTAAAACAGTCTGAATACACTGATCAGCTTGGTTTACATATGAGGAAACTGAGACTCAGGTAGGAGTTGCCCCAAGCAGATGCTTCCTAAGGGTTATGATTCCACCCAGGGCTTGTGGTGGTCATGATCCTGGTGGTTCCTCTCTTCTCCAAGGCCTCCTGTGGTCATCCCTTCCTGTCAGCCAGTGTTATCATGTCCTTCTAGATACTGGACCCCAATCTGCCTCTGCCCTGTCTAGCCTCTGGCTCAAACACTACCTTTGGAAGCCACTCAACTCAAGTCCAACAGACATACCCGGGATGTCCCACATAGAACCAAGCACGCTCTTTGCAGCAGTGCAGGGTGTGGGGTGGATCATTTATTTCCTGCAAACCTTGGGTAACTTCTGATCTGGCTTGACTCAGAACAATGCTGAAATAGCACATATAACCCCAGTCACCAGAAGCAGAAACTGAAGTGGAAATCTGTACTTGAAAAGACAATAGATATGGCAGGGCAGTCGTGCTGAGCTGCCTCCTGCCTGTCCAGGGGCAGGGAGACCCCAGCTGACTTGTGTGCACCATAACATGGCACCAACCGCACTCATGAGGGAAAGAACAGAAAGGATGCTAGCAGATGCTTCCTCTGTCCATTTGAGGCAAGCCCAGAAAACTGAAATCTCCATCAATGGCCAGTTATTGCATGAAATAGACGCTCGACCTGGGTTTAAATGATCTATTTTTCATGTTGACCATGGTCAGCCTGCCTGGGAGAGCCAGGAGTTAGGAGTGTGTTAGTGTGTGTGTATGTGTGTGTGTGTGTGTATGTAAGCTTGGCTAAAAAAATAATAATAAAAAAATAAAGAAAAGAGAAAGGAAAATTTGAAAACCTTTAGAGTAGCCCAGGACAAACTATGGACCAGTTTTGCAATGTAGCCTTAGAAATTAAAAAATCAACCTTACAAACTAGAAAGGCATCATTTTGAGATGCACTTTTGGCATAAGGCTTTTTCATTTTTTTGCTGCCATGGCTAGTGCTGTTCTGACTGCTGTTGCTTTCATTTCCCTCTGTCTCCTATCATTTCCCCAGTTAGATTGCAGCAGGCACTTCAGTCTCAAAGGTGAGGCACAAAGTAAGCAGATGGAGAAAAAGATTCTGAGTTTTAAAAGCAGAGACCTGGAGCAGTTCATTGCATGTCAGAGCCCAGATGGTGTGGATTAGAGATGTAGAGCCAGTCAGGCTGCTCAGGGGAGGGGAGCCCATTCCTACAGAGGGTCGCAGAGCCAGCCAGAGGGTGAGATGTCTAGATCTGTTCTCAGGAAGTAGCACATCATGGTACCCACCCCTTCCTCAGCCTGGTCTCCAGGGAGGAAGGACAAAGCACCTTGTGGAGAGAAGCAAGGGGCCCTATATCTGGTGGCCAGGAAAACAGCAGGACCCTGAGCAAAGCATGCAAATGCAAGTCGGGAGGCCCCAGGAACCTCAGTAGGAGGCTCTAAGCCAGTGAAGCAGCTTCTGCATGGAGGTGGGTCTGCAGGAGGCTCTAAGCCAGTGAAGCAGCTTCTGCATGGAGGTGGGTCTGCACCCTGGCAAAGTGGGCAGGGAGCCTAGTCTATGAAGGAGCCCTCCTTACCACCCTGGAGCTGAAATTTCTCTGTGCTAGGCCCTGGATCCCAGCTCAAAACCAGACACACACCTTGTGACATTCCCTTAAGGGTTTTGTAATTTTATCAAAAATTTGATTGTGAGTTTTCCTGTCATTAAATAATTAGGAATCCTGCTTCAACTATTTAGAGATTTGTTCCCTTCTCAGAAATCAGAGTTGATGCTTAGAATCAGTGTGACCCTCTTGGCCTCACATCTGCCCCTAGTCTACCTTCACTGGCTCCCACGGGGGAGCCAGGGCCTCTGCTAGTCTCACCAGGGCAAAGCCTTCCCACTGATCAGGAGCCCCTTGTTCAGAGAGATCAGAGTTCCTCATCTGATAACTGGCTACCAGAGCCCCTGCCCTGGTCCCAAGTCACACGACAGCACTCTGCCTTCATATGCAGATGTCCATCTCCTGCAAGACAGTGCAGCCCCAGGGCCTATGGAGTCCTGATTCCAATCTCCCAGTGAAACCTGCCCTGTGGCCTCAGATCACCTGCTGGACCCCTTGGCCACTCCTGTTGGGCACTGGTCACTGACTGGGCTCTGCTAATCAATGCCACCCAGGCCTGCCCTGATGTGAGGGACAAAAATAATGTCTGCTTGATCCTTGTCCATAAAGTTCCATTGAGCTCAGCCCACCCGGCCTCTAATGTACTCAGGCTGTGCTGTCCACATTCTAGTCATGGCTGCATCATTAAAAAAAAAAAAATGATTCCCAAACACGTCTGTTCCTTATACTGATATGTTCCCCAGGAACACTCCATCTGATAAACTCCTCTTTGTCCCAGATCCAACTAAACCTCCTCTGAGAAGCCATGGCTGACAGGATTGGACAGAGCAGGGCCTTCCCTTCCACCTTCACCTGGGCACGTATCTATGCCTCATACAGTGTAGGGAATGTCTCTCAGTTAAAAAACAACACACACACACACACACACACACACACACACACACACACTGCTCACATCGGCTCAGTGCCATCACAGGAAGCAGTGGCCATGATCCGCCTCGCTAAGTCACACACGGAAGGTGACCACTGAGCTCCAGCAGTCTGCCCTCTAGGGAAGTGGGTGGTGACTCTGCAGGACCCAGGCCAGGCCTTTTCCAGCCTCAGGCCCAACACAGCTTGGCTGCCCACCATTCCAACACTGGGCTCCGCTCAGTGCCTCAGGGCACTGGAGGAGCAGTTGAAAACCATGTAATAAGAATATGGCTTCTCACAAATGGGAGTGAGAACTAAGACACCCCTGGCCCCCACATGCACTCTGTAAGCTGATGGTGCTCTTCCCTGTTCATCGCTGTGGCTTTCATAGCTGCCACAATGACTCTGCTTACAAACAGCAGTTCTTTCAAATGGATCTAAGAACTACGCCCTCAAACCTGAAGCAAAGCAACAGAACAGACATGTCAGGGAATATATTTTTCAAAGGAACAACAATGCCTACAACATGGACAGCACAGCTTAGGTAAAGGTATGTTACAGTTAGATATAAAATATCCCCTAAAAAGCTCATTTATTAATGTTTAGAGCTGATGTAATTAAGTCATGAGGGTAGTAATCCCAGCAGTGGCTGAATCCACTGTAATGAATTTATCTGGGTGGAGGCCCAGGCCAGTAGGTGTGGCTGGAGGTGGGTCCCTGGGGGGGCTGCCTTGAGGATTATATAAATGGTTCCTCCTCACCCTGCTTGCTCTCTGGCTTCCAGCCTTCGTGAGGTGAAGAGCACAGCTCATATGTTTCTCACTCTCTTGATTTCCTTCCACCATGCCCTGGGACCCTGACATCCTCGGTCCCCAACTTCACATGGACTAAACCTGAAACCTTAAGAAGATAAATCATCTTTCCTCTAAGCTACGTGGACAATCTTTTAAATTATAGCTTCAAGAATGCTGACCAGAACAAGATATAAACTCAGTGGTAAGTAAAGGAGAAGTAGTCATAATTATTTAGACCCTTATAATGCCCAATAATCATATACAGGTCTATATATCGTATATGCATGTGTACCAAAGGCTATAGGATAAATATTGAGTCTACTTCTGAACAACTAAGTAGGAGTGGGTACTGTAGTTTATACCTGAAATGATTCTTAAATGCAAAATGAGGCCTGTAGAAAAGAAGATGGTTTAAGTGAAGTGCCTTACACATGGGGCGGGAATTGGGGAAGGGTTAAATGAGAAATGTGTGCATGTATGCCTTTACTGGCTTGTACCTAACAAAGATGTATAATTACAATGCACCAATTAAAAATAAAAATAAAAAATAAAAAAAACAAGTAAGATTAACTGAAATTAAAAAAAAATAAAATAAAGGCTAGAATCTGACCTAACCACCTCCTGCTAGTCCTCACCTCTTAAAGATGCTATTACTGCCATAGTGGGGACCAGGCCTTCAACACACAAGCCCCCATGTGATGGGAGGTAATAGAGAGATTGGGATTTAACAATCCTACATAAGTAATATATAGGAAGCTCTGTATCTTATCACATATATATTTACCTTAATAAAATCAGGCACCATTAGGCACCTACCTATAGGAAGCTTTGCCAATCATCATCATAACCATGAGAAGGGACAGAGTTTGAAATACTGAAGAAAGCTAGCTGGGGTTTAATCCCCTCTGTTCTATGTCCTGAATCTCTTTCTACTGTGGAATTCTTTTCGAGACACACTTCTTTCTGTTTTTTTTTTCTTTTTCCTGTCTGCACAGGGACCGTCCCTCCTCACCCATCAGAATGCCCATCTACTTGGGAATGCAACCTGCTCTTCTCAAATCCAGCTTAATGCATCTTTCTGTTCTATACTGCCAGGAAAGATTGCGACCTGCAAGGGGAGTTAGAGATTCTATGTCAACAATCCTGTCACCCAAATAGTGACCACCAGTATACTTCCCATCTGGAGATTATTGCTACGAACTGAACAGGGGCAGGTGTCATGAAATCCCAGTGTGGGGAAGGATTCCAGGCTGATGGTGGATGCTAACTCAAGAACAGAAAGATGGGAGGCCTAGACATCCCAAACTGTTTTCCAAATAATTGTAATGCTTTCTCAGATGGGATTAAAGTCAGGGAAGAAAGAGAAGCATGCACTAATAGGCTCCAGTGCAGCTCTTTCTCCAAAAAAAACTATCCAGCATAAAATAAATACTTCTTCTCATTTTGTCATTCCTGTCACCAATCGAGAAGTTACATTAATTATTCCAACCTCCAAATTGTTTGATTCTGTGATGACACAAAATAGGATTAGCATGAACACAAAGAGCAACTTGGAAATCTGGTCCACGTGCTTCCTTCCAATCTGTCTCCACAGGCACTGTCCATTCCTTCCTGAGCTGCAGAACTGAGCAGGCAAAGCTGCAGAGAGCAATAACTCCAGTCCCCAGGCTGGAAAGAGGCCCAAGTCCACAGACATGGGAGCTGGGACCAGGTCCCCAAGAAAACACAGGCCTGTGGTACCCTGGCATGGTGGGCTGCTTCTACAAGAGCAAGGCAAGAAGCAAGAGACGACACAAGATAAGGTGCCTTCCCAACACCACGATGCTGCAGCTGTGGAGGAGTAAAACAAGGTGAGCGATGTCTCCACAGAGGAGGACTCCTAAAACACTGAGTATTTACCAAAAGTAATGAGATCCCCAATGCTCCCAAAGATTGGGATATCCTAACAGAGACTTAGAAAGCTTAAATTGCTAAGCACACATATTTTCAGCCATCTGAAGCTATGGAGGGCCGCTAATCTAAAAGAAACATCTAAGCCTAAAGACAATCGTCTCCAGGCTTCCATATCTGACCCTTTTACAGGATTATTCAGATGAGCTCAGACTAAGAAGCAAGTTGCCAGCAGCCTCTCCACCTGGCCCAGGGGACAGGCAACCTCCCAATGTCACTGTCACTGTTTGGTCACCAGGTGGCGAAAGTATCCTTTTGCTGGCACAACCCAGCAAACCTCGGTCCAGTTCCCACCCAGCATGATGCAAGGAGAGCGAAGCCGCCTCCCCTTCTATGTGAACACAGAAGCTTCTGTTAACTCAAAGCTGCTATTTCAGAGCTGGGGGAAGATGCAGAAGCGAGGCCTTTGACTCCGCTCTGCTGGAGTAAACACACACCCACGGGGTGGTGAATTGTCAAGGCGGGGGCAGCCGCCCAACAGCCTGCTCGCAGCACCCAGACACCCACACACAACCCCCATTCCTCAGAGTCCACCTGCGTGCTGGGGCTCAGAGCCCTGCCTCTAAGCCTGGGAGGTGACACTCATTCTCTGCCTTCTTCTCCACATCGTGTGGAATTAAATCTCTTCCCAACCCTTCTTCAATTTTCCTTCCCCAAAACTGTCTTACAAACCCTTTGCAAGGCAGCACCACATGTGCCCTCCAAACATGGCCAGCAGCAGGGCCCCGCCGGTCACAGGAGGCCCCTGCCCTGCAAGCTGTGCAGGGGGGCTGGAGGCCCTGATGTCTGATGTCCCTTCACTCACCAGGGCCAGCACAGAAAGGCTCTGCAGCCCCTGAAGGGCCCTGCTGGGGGATGATTCCGAAGCAGTAGCATATGTCAAGACATGCAGCCACCTTTAGCAGCCAACACAAGTGGGCACAGAAGTCAGCGCCAGGGAGCCTGGCTGCCTGTGCCCTTCAGTAAGAGGTTTTTGGTTGTCTTCCTCCTCTGTCTTCTTTTCTGGCTCCTTCAGAGAACTGATTTGCACACAAAGGGGCTTAAATGAGAACTGTCCCCAGAAGCTTCTGAGCAGTGTGGGGAAGGAAACCGCTCCCTTACCACAAGGGGAGTCTGACAATGGAGGGACACAGCCTTCTTTTCAGACGCCCACCAACAACTTCATCTCCTTTATGCTGTAGCTTGAGGCACTAAGGACCCTCCTCTCCTAACTCTCCCGTCTTCTTCTGGAGAATTTTCTCAGATTAATACGGATCATGCAAGAGTTTGCAAGGTCAATCACTACGGGGACGCAGGCTAGCAGTATTTACGTGGTGCGTTTATTTGGTGGCAAAGAGCTGAGAACTTAAGAGGAGTGGAAGACACCCCTCCCCTCTTCTTCTCTGCCAGTGGCCCGAACCTGAGAAACCTTCTAGAATCTGCAGGTCTGACAGATACTCAGTCAATGAGCATCTTGCACAGGCAGCACCTTCCGAGGTGGAGGCAGGTGTGTGTGTGTGTGTGTGTGTGTGTGTGTGTGTGTGTGTCTTGTTGGACAGCCCTGATGTCCCCACAGGCATTCTGGAGCCAGAATGCAGAGGGGCTGAGGACCACAGGATCCAGCAGTCAGCCTGGGGGCACAGGCCTGGCACAGGGCAGGGAGGGGCCTGCCTCCTGCCTGGGGAGCCGAGGTAGTGTTGAGATTCTTGTGGGATAATTTAATAGATAATTCGCTCATTCACAAATTCCCAAATCAAGCCCTTAAGAGGAGGGCTGTGGCAATCCACTGGGTAAAAAACTACTTGAGACAATGAAGTCCTTCTGCTAACTTTGGTTAAAAGCTGAACCACCTTTTTCTTAAAAACAAAAAACAAACAAACAAAAACAAAAAACTGGAGCCATTACAGTGGTACACATCTGTAATTCTAGTCCTTGGGAGGCTGAGACATGAGGATCACAGGTTCAAGGCCAGTGCACTAGTAATTTAGTGAGACTTTGTTTCAAAATAAAATATAGAAAGGGCTGGGGATGTAGTGCAGTGGTAGAATGCCCCTGGGTTCAATCCCCAGTACAACACACACACACACACACACACACACACACACACACACACACACACACATGATCCAAGACTTTTGGTTTTAGAGTTAAAATACAGGATCAAAGATAAGTGATCCTTAGGAGAATGAGAAAGAGAGAGAGTTTAGTTTCCCTTTACTCTATACCTGACTAAAACTAAATGTCTTCCAAACAATAGGCTTTTAAAGATAAAGGCAGATGTGGCAGGGGATCTGTTCTCTCTTTTGAACCACAGATGCAGATTGGTTTTTAGAATTAGTCAAGTAAAAAAATAAAACAGTGAGCACTGTGCTGCCTTAAGGAGTGGTGGAGACTCTAGCAAACTGGGGGAAATCTAACACGTTGAAACCAGTGTATGAAGGACTGAACGACTTACACCCACACACAAGCACGCACACGCGCGCGCGTGCACACACACGCGCACACACACACACACACACACAAGCAAAGAGAGCCCTGCTGCTCCCGTTTGGTGCTCTTCATCAGAGGTGGCGGTATCAAAGTCACCTCAGCCAGGGAGTAATGCCAGTGACTGGAGGGGTGTGTCCTCTGGTCAGGCCCAGCACCAGTGCTCACACTCCCACTCTAAGGGAACCGTGGTGGACACCTGTGCCATTGCCACCAATCTGCAGTTGGAGGACGGCCATCCCTAGAGCCCCTCATGGTGTGCCAGGGGCCAGGTGCCCAGGAAGTGCCAGGGCAGCCCAGGCTGCCCCAGTGCTCTGTACTTCTGCCTGAAGTTTAGCCTCTTTCCACGTGCTCAGATTAGAGCAGGACATACCTCGGAAGCTCCAGGTAATCAAGCCCCCCTTCCCTGGGGTTTTAAACTTGGGTGGAGAGGATCCTGCTGGGCTCCTTCACCCAGAAACGGCGCTTTTTTGCATGCAGACAGACCAGTGCGCTGCTCCCACAGACCTGACCAATCAATCGCAACTGTCCTCCCTCACTGCTACCCAGAAGCAAGATGAGCTTATCCTTGTCTTGGCTTCCTGGAGAACACCAAGAACCCAGAAGTCAACCTGGCTGCCAACAGCAGGAGGCTACCCTGAGCCTGAGCCTGGAGACAGGCTTCTCAGCAGTTTACACGCCAGGCCACCTCTGCTGCTCCTCTCACTGGTCAGAATTCTTTTTCTTACTCGCCCTGCCCACCCTGACATTTTACCTTCGTGGCAAGGCTGAGCCACCAGCCAGTGGACACCAAGGTGCTCCAGTTGGTTCTGCCCACGTCAGAAAGAGATGCGAGCCGGGCGTGGTGACGCACACTTGTAAGCCCAGTAGTTGGGAGGCTGAGCCAGGAGGATCGCAGGTTTGTGGCCAACCTCGGCTACTTAGTGAGGCCCTCTGCAGCTTAGTGAGACCTTGTTTCAAAATAAAGAATAAAAAATAGGGCTGGGGGTATAGCTCAGAGGTAGAATGCCCCTGAGTTCAATCCCCAGTACTGCAAGAAAATAAAAAATAAAAAATAAAAAATAAAGGAATGTGAGCTTCCTCCTGGCCCGCTACTGACAGAGCCAAGTGGACAGAAATGTCATGTTCCAGCTGCTCCCTGCAGGGGTCCTGTGTCCCCAGAGTGTGGCTGTCAGCAGTACAGGAGTATAACCAGAAGGGGAGGGTTAGCTCTAGCTCCTGATACACCCAAAGTAATTAGTAAGTAAGAGTAATAACTTACTTGAAACTAATTTGACCCTATTTTATTTGTTTAAAGCCTTCTAAAAACAAAAAAATATTGGGATAACTTTATGAAAGGAAAACAGAAAATGAAAGTCAGATATAAATAAATAGTTTCTGAAGGCAGACATAGCTAGAACAAAGATACAATTTAGAATGTATGGTGTAGTCTGCTGTGGTTGGAGAGACTCTTTCTGAGATGCTCAGTGCTCAGAGGGTAAGAGAGCTAATTAAAAAGGAAGATCATTTTGAAGCATTCTGACCTTCAGGAAAGAAAGTTCAGAAAAACAGCCCAGGGTCCACTGCAGCTTGGTGCTGCCTGAGATTGCTGGCCTGGGCAACAGAGGGGACCTTTGAAGATGTCCACTTATGTTAAGATTGGCCTAAATCTGAGCTGGCCCCTAGGACCTCTTTCCCAAGACCATCTGAAAGTCATTTAATAGTATGTTCTGTTTAAAGTTCTCAAAGCAAATTTTGGTGTCACAAATACCAAAGCCCTACAAGCACAACCACAGCGACCACCTGGTCTGCTCGGCCGGACCCTGGAGATTCATTGTGCAGTCTACACTGGGTTCTGAATCTTGCACCCCTGGTGAGGGTTGTCCACTGGGGGTCTGTCACTAGTATCCTGTACCCTACAACTAAGACTGTCCTCACACATTGTAAATGTCCCTATCTGGAAGATTTTTAGAAGAGAGTTTTGGTTTTAGAATTATTTGTATCTGTTTGTTTGAGACAGAGCTTATACTGCCCAAGCTGGTCTTGAACTCCTGGGCTCAAGTGATCCTCTTGCCTCCAGAGTAGAGAGTAGGTGGGACTATAAGCACGTGTCACTGTGCCTGGATAATTTTTTAAAAACATCTTCTAGTAGGAGTCTTTCTGCCATCTCTGTTAGAATTCTGATCAAGTATATGTTAGATCTTCTCATTCATTAAAGGAAACATTTGTTTCCTATGTTTCATCCAAGTGTCTGCATTTCATACTGGCTAACTTCTTTAGATCTATGAGCTTGTTCACTCAAATATCTCTTCATCAGTACCTGACCCATTTCTGTAAAGCCTTCCCATTGGATATCAATTTCCATGCTTATATTGTTGATACAAGATGTTACTTGATTCTTCTTCAAAGCTGATTAGTATTAGCGATACATTTCTGTTCTTTACACATGCATTTATTAATACAAATATACTCATTTTGCATCCGAATACCTGGGTCTGGCCTGACTGCTTTTATATGGGCTGACTTTTGCATATCAGGCCCTTTTTTCTTGCATATCATTTTATCTAGAATACTATTTGTGAATTTTTTTTTTTTTTTTGCAGCCTTGTTGTGGAGGAGAGAGGAGGTTTCCTGTATGTGTTTGCTTACGTCAGCTACCTGTGGCTTCCTTTCAAAAATGAAATTATGCTCGGATTTTTTTCAGAACACACAGGGAAGCATAAATTGGCCTGCTGGCCCACAAGAGGCATTCACAATAGTGACCAAAACCACCGGAGAGAAAGGTCTTTCTACTTCCCACAGTGAGTGCCCCCCCCCCCCCCGTCTGCCTACAATACCCCTTTGTAGAGCAGGCTCTCTGAGAGACCCTATCTTTATGAGACAGATTTGACTTGACTCTCTATATGGGATCCAGGACTCATCACCTGCCCCTTCCTGACCCCGTGAGTACCAAAGGTGCAGACTCCAGGGACCAGCAGGTGCTTCCAGACAGCCACCCCTGCAAGGCAACCGTTGTTTTTGGATCACAATTTCTGCTTCTAGGAAATCATTTCTCATACTTGCTTCTTAACTCAGCTAGGCTTTTCAAGCCATGTTGAGTAGTTTGGATCTCCAAGATCTCCTAAAGGCTAAAGGTGTATGTATTAAAGATTTGGTCCCCAGGGTGGCATTGTTGGGAAGTGATGGTCTTTGTAAGAAGCGGAGCCTAGTGTGTGGTTTTATGGTTACTGGTGGTGTGCCCTTGAGGGACTGCGATGCCCAGGTCACTTCCTCTCTCTTTTTGCTCACCCCCTGGCTCAGGATGTGTGCAGTTTTGCTCCACCTCATGCTTCAGCATGATGCGTTGGCTCACAATGAGGCCAGCCTATAGTAGACTGTGGAACTTCCAACAGCGTGAGCCAAAACATCCCTTTTTCTTTTATAAGTTGACTGTCTCAGCTATTTTGTTATAGTAATGGAAAGCTTACTGACTGACACAGACATGTTTTACATAATATCTAGGATTTCATGGTTTTTATAAAAGGCTGCCTTCTGTATTCCAAGGTAAGGAATGGTCTCCTCATCTTCAAAGCAACATCATTTCTGTCATAACTGGAAATACGCAGAGTGACAGGGAATTGTATTTTTCAATTCTTACGCTTTTTGCCTTGGCCTACGGCTTCTGAGAGAACTGATGGGGCCATCGGCAGATGCCTGACATCATCCATTTCTGCAGATTCAAAAGGCGGTCTACGTCCTGGCCGCACCCCAGTGACAGACAGAAATAGAACAAGAAGTGAGATCCAGCTGGCAGGATCTCGGCCTCGGAGCAGATGAGTGGCAAGGAGGATTTCCAGCTACGTGGTCAGAAAAGCACCATGAAGATGTTTAAAGGGCACGCAGACCAGGATCCAAACTCACGATCCTCATATTTGAGATAAACTCTTTCTTTTCCCTAGAACATCTGTTCCAGGACTCCTCTGTCATTTAAAGACAAGCCAGTATTAACAATACCTATTACTAATAATAAATAGCAATAATAACCAAGAAGGTGGCCTAGCCACATACCCCTTCAGAGTCACACACCACAGCATCCCAGCCTGTCAACTGGAGGGTCCTGTTTGCTTCTCGTCGTCTCTCCAGGATCTAACTTGGTGCTGCTGGGCACATGATATTCAAAATATTTTCAATAAATAAATTTAAGAATGTTCTTTCTATTGGAATTTATCATATTTGGATATATTATCTAAGTAGGAAATGCTTAATGGAAAAACCACACTTAAAGTCAGGCTCTGCTGACGAGAGCATCTCTAGACAGTCCCTCCAGAGCTCCCAGACCATGCTAGGATGAAGCCACGTCCACCAAGCGCACATCACGTCAGCAACAGGTGCAGCCTGCTCAACCATATTTGCTCAGAGCTTCTGAACTTCTCTCGCTTATATCTCATCCACATCTCACAACATGAAAAACAGGCAAGCCATCACCTACTTTATACCACCAAAGGACACTGGGAACAATGAGGCTCTGAAAAAGGCCTCAGGGCACAGGGAGAAGAAGAGCAAAGTTCACACTGATGTCTCTAGACTGTAAAGCTCCAGGACTCCAAAGCTCACTCCTAGCCCCTGAGAGAACAGGACTGGATAGCATGGGGCCTGGGGATCCGAATCAGCTGGCTGTATGATTTTGAAGCAGGCACCAATTTTCTAAGGTGGAACTTCAAGCCCTCTGCCTACACAACCTGAAGCAGAGGAGAGTTGCATGTCCACCAAGTGGGGGCGCGGGTGAGCAGGGGAGCCAATGCCCCCAAGGTGCAGCCCTGCTCAGCCCTGGCACACGGCTGCTCTTGGGAAATCATCCATTCTCACAAGAAAGAGTCTGCCTGTTTAAATAGTCGAGCCTCTCGTTAGTAAATATTGGCCAGTCAGAACACCTGCTCTAACTGGGTCTGGCTCTTGGGCCCCAGGGTGTCCCCCCCGTGGGTCAGGTCACCCCTGAGGTCCTGTCCACCTTTCTACATTGGATGTTCTCTGATAGCTACTGGAATCCTTCCCTTTGCCTTTGAGGAACATCTGGGACTAAACGCTTTTATTCTCCTTACAACTCAACGCATACTTTGAAGGATATAGACATTCATTTTATTCCAGGTGGCTTGAGTCAAATAAGAATTAACTCCATATGAATAAATGCTTGGCCAAATAGATTGATTGTTTATTGGACACAACTATGGGCCAGAAACTCCAAACCTGTGAAGTATTCCTTTTTCCAAGTATCTGAAATGAAATGTCATTCTCTCTGCCACTTACAAAATGTCTCTTTGTCATCATATGGTCAGGAAGATGCTCTGAAACAGTTGGAAGTAATTCATTTTCAGAGTCCAGCATACTACCTCTATTACCAGGACCAAATTATTAAACTTTCTTGAACTTTAGTTTTCTCTCCTTTAAAGTAATGAGAAGCTCACCAACTCTTCAATCTGTTGTGTAAATTACTAAAGTAAAACAAGAAGATGCATAAAATGCACAGAAGATATTGGTTCCCTCTGCCCATTATAAAAGGCTAAACTTTTCTAATCCATCACACATACACATCAAATGTTGCCAGGGGCGTGGAAATAAGTTATGAAGATTGTGTTTCTCCCTACCTGAGTTAGGAACACACTTGAACAGTCCAAAGAGCCCACACAGACCCTTCCTTTAAAAAGAAAAAACAAAAAAACCTCAAATAAACAAATAAAAAACTATTATATTTAAATAGCTTTAGATCGAAAGACAGAAACTAAGAAGTCCAGATATTGTACAATCCCACCAAAACAAAGAGGAAACTAAGAAGTCCAGAAATTGTACAATCTTACCAAAACAAAGTCAGAAGCAGCATCCTGCCTGCATTAGGCTGACTTGCAGATGGAAGCATAAGCTGCACACAACTTGCTTCATGTTACTTTATGATGGTAGATAACAATAGCATTGTTTTTGGCTAAGTAACATCAGCCAAAAGAATATAAATGCTGTTAGGCTGAAATGTGTGATTACCTGTGTCTTTCTCTTTACTTGCATACCCTGAAAGATGACAGAGATCTATTTAGGTGAAGATTTGGGTTCCAAATTTCATGTAAAAATCTTTTTTTTCATTGATAAAAATCTAGAAATGACTCAGCGATGGGGTTAATGGTGAGTGGGAGAGTGTTATCTCCCTCTCAACCATCCTTCAAGCACTTAATCATTCATTTCCTCCTTTCCTGCGAAGATGCATATGACTCCCAGCCAGAGCTGCCTGTGAGGGCCAGTGTTGACATCCTGAATGGACATCACCCCTGCCCAAAGCAAAGATCCTGCGTTGCCTTGTTTCAGAGAGCCACTGGCATCCATTAGGTTCTATAAAACACCAAAGCAAAGTTATAGACTTCCACCTCCACCTGGAGTCTCCCAGAGGCCCAGAATTCCCCTCACAGGAATAACTTGTCCTATTGATCAAAATAGAATTACTTTTTATTACTGAATTTCAAATTTTACTTGCTTCTCAGATGGATGGCAATCAGTCAATGGCTCAACAGTCTCTCCACCACCACCAAGTCACCGTTTAGTTATCTGTGATATGAAGATCCACTCACAGAAGTAATCTGCCCTCCTCAGGGGGAGCTCAGAATGGAACAGGAACAGAATCAGAGTGGGCAAGGTGGGCCAGTGAGATGCTTATGGCATTGAGTTTGTAACCAGCTGCTTTGTTCCTTCTTTACAAACATTCTCTTCTCTCCAGCCATACTTGCTGAAGTGCCCTGTCCCACAGCATAGTACTTGTATCTCCTCGGGACCATTTCTACCAGGCCAGCTCTGGTCACCAACACCCTACACTGTGGGCTAAAATGGGCCATCCCCAAATTCATAGGCTAAGTCCTAACCCCAATACCTTAGAATGGGACTGTACATGGAGATGGGGTTTATAAAGAGGTAATTTCATTAAAATGAGGTCATGAGAGTATGATGCAATCCAATACGACTGGTATCCTTAGAAGAAGAGGAACTTTGAGGTGGAGAGTGTAACTCCATGGTAGAGAGCTTGCCCACCAAGTGCAAGGCCCTAGGTTCCATCCCCAGAAACGTAAAACAGAATAAAAACAAATTAAAAAAATGGACAAGAGTACTTTTGGACACACACATATCCAGGGGGAAGAACAGATAGAGACACAGAGATAATAACCACCTACACCTACTAGTCAATGGAGACAGGCCTCAGAGAGAATGTTTCCCACACATACCTTGATCTCAGCCTCCATGTCTATAAGGTGATAAATTTCTAATGCTTAAGCAACCTAGGTTTTGGGACTTTGTTATGGCATCCCTAGCAGACTAATATACCCTAGGAGAAGAAATATTATTCATTTGTAAATACATATGTGTATATATTGTATATATTCCGTGTGTGTGTGTGTGTGTGTGTGTGTGTGTGTGTGTGTGCTGATAGGAAAGTGTCTTTGCTCAAAGTGGATGTCTGTTGGCATAAACTGAAATCAAGAAGACACTTGGTATAACGTAAAGGGCAGTAGAGAAAACCCTACTACTAACTACATTTTTTGTTTGACTCAAAAATTAAGTTCCAATCATCCCTGAAGGTATGAGCATCTCAATCTCCTCCACATCATCATCATTATTACTATCATTATTTTATTTTTTATTACTAATTATTTTGTGGCACTAGGGATTGAACCCAGGGGCATTCTACCTCTGAGCTACACCCTCAACTTTATTTTATTTTATTTTGAAACAAGGTCTCACTAGGTTGATGAGAGTCTCACAGTTTGCTGAGGCTGTCCTTGAACCTGCAATCCTCCTGTCTCAGTTTCCCACGTACTGGGATTACAAGCATGTGCCACCACGCCTGGCTCCCTCTCATTATTACTAGCAGTTTAGTGGTATTTTGTTGCATCACCAAAGTCTTCTACTGACATGTGGCTGAGATCCAACAGGCTGGAAGGAGCAGGAGTTCTGCTGTGTAAAAGAATACAGAGAGAAAGGGAAGGAGGGGTTTGAAGTTTGCAGAAAGCTGGACAGAGAAGGTGGCAAGAAAACACAGGGTCAAGGACAGAGAAGCACAGGAAGCTGAGCCAGGAGCACAGGCAGCTCTGGAGTTTTATCTGATGCTCCTTCAGACACCCATGAGGCGGGTCCAGCCTCCATCAGTAGTCATTTCCTCTCTCAGGAAGCAGGGAAGACACAGTTGTAGGGCTGCACATTCCGAGGAAAGGGAGCCAGACACCATCTCCCTTTCACTTCCTTCTGTTGTTAAGGAAAACACTGTTCTAGGCATCCCCTTGCACCACCATCTCCATTTGAATTACACTTTCTTCACAGAAGCCCAAAGCACTTCTGACAGAAAATGCTTTCCTTTTTCCTTTTCCATAAACTTTGTGCTGAACAAACTACAGACTGCAATTTCTCTCTCCGAAATCCATAATACCCAGAGCAGACGTGTTAACAATCGTTGTGGTTTGGCCTCCGCATCATAACAAATCCCCATTACTGCAACCCACAAACCCCACGGGCTCATGGCTGCCCTAGACTCATCTGCATTCATCCTTTCACACCAGGCCCCAAAGTATGGGGTGTCCCTGTGCACACTGCAGGAAACCAAAGCAGAGACACTACTACATGAATTGCACAAACCCACACTACATTAGGGAAATGACTAGCAATTTACCTGATACTAGCAGAAAGGAACACACATAGCATTCTCTACTAAAATCTTTACATAATTTATGTATTATAGAAGAAAGCATATAATTAAAAACATGCACCAACTTCGTGCCATACAAGCATGTGTGATTCCCGGCACCCAGTAATGAGAGTTAAGAAGGAAGTGACATTTGAAGATAGAAGATGCATTTACTACTCTAAACAGCCTTACTAGTTTTGAAAGATTGTCATCTCTCCAACACCCCGTTTGTCAATATCATCTCCCATAGTTTGAAAACATATCCTATCCATTGACTCCAATTTTTGCAAACAGAAATCAAGGAAGAGGTGTGTTTCCTCTCCCTCCCCCCACCCCCAGCCAAAGGCAGCTTCAGGGCCTGTAGTACTTCTCAATGAGTTACAAAAGCAGAAGTATCAATTCTTTCCTCTACCTGCGATCTCAGGCAGATGGATAGCTTCTCTGGGAAGTATTGGGGCTCTTTAGATCAAGTAGTAATAATTCCTCAGCTTACTTCATGGGATCATTCTAAGAAAGGACTGTGGAAGTCTAAATAATGCAAACAAACAAATGTTATTAACAACAACAATAACAACAACAGACTGCCTCTCTTTGACCTTCTAAGAATTTGATTATCTTATGAACCTAAAACTCCTAAGAGGGTGGACAATTCCTCCTCTGGGCCCCTCAGCACCCAGGGTCCCCTTGCCTGCTGCATTGTCTTGTGGCACCCAAAGCCACCGGAGGTATCTGCCAGACTTCCCCACAGACAGGAAGCACTTGAAGCTGAGGGTTCCAGATTCAGTAATGAACCACTTGGGCCTGCTCCATAGGAGATCTTATCAGAGTTATCGTTCTCCAAAGGGCTGAAACCAAAGACTGTGGGTAAACAATGTATGTCTGGAGATATTCTCTGCCCATGAGCCGTAGGGATAGCTTGATTTTTGTCCTACAGAAGAGAGCAAAGAAAGCCAGAGGGGACAACATGCTTTGCTTTAGTAATAATGTAGCTGGATAGTGTCCAAGCCAGAAGGAATTCCTGTATTTCCTGACTCTGCCTCCCAGTGCTCTTTCCCCATTTTGTACATTATCTATAGGTTTATCATTTCTGGCTTGGTATTTCACAAAACCCAGTAATGCATTGCTGTAGCTCATTAATGTGTCCTTCCCATCTGGGGCCCTGGAATCACAGATCTCTCAGGGATTCCAGAAGGGTTCCTCTCTACCTGCCTTCCAAACTCTGCTTTAGAGGCTGCAGGCTCTGGGATGCCTTCTACAGGTGGGAAAAATGTATCCAGCAGACCAAATATTTAAATATTCTGGGTCTCAGTTTCCTCCTCTTCACAAAATGGAGATGAGAGATAAATAGATCACATACCTCCTAGCATGGTATGATATTGAAATAAACTAATCCAAGGAAAAAGCAGAGCCTGGAGCCCAACATAGACGGATTAGGGAAATGACTGGTGGTGAGAATATTACTACTACTCTTCTGAAATGAAACCATTTTTAACCATACAGTTTTTTGCCATCCAGTATGTTTTGGCGCCGAAATAGCCAATGTTTTCTTCTTCATCATCATCTTTTAATTTTTAGAACATGTGCATGCTACCCTGCACACATATCTCAGGAAGTGGCTTATTTATAAGAGTGGCCTCCCTTAATTAGCTATTAGCTGAAGGATGGGTCCCAAGTGGCATGGTAAATTACCCTGTGTTTGAAAACAGGTTGAGCATTTCACCAGCAGCACTTATAAATTAGGAGCAATGATAAACACATGCTGAAAGTACAGGGAATATCTGTTGGAGAGGCTCCCCATGTGCCCCGGGCTTTATTCTAATGAAACCCTGTTATAGCGAATACCGAAGGAATCCACAGGGGTTGGCCACTTTGCGTTTGCAGGGTTGCCTTTGCCCTGCGAAAGACAGGTCGTGGTAAAGGGGCGCCAGCACAGTGCTCTCCACCCCGGACGACCCCAAAGCATCTCTTCTAATAGTAGGGGGACCACAGAACCAAAGCTGTTTCAACCTTTTCCTGGAAACTGCAAAGTCGCCCCGAGGGCGTCCGCTTGCTTACCACGAACTCCTCCAAAGTCTGGTAGGTCTTGCCCCGGAACTCGCAGTAGTTTTTCCTCTCTTTGCACTGCGGGCAGCACTGGCTGGTGTCGACGTGGATGCAGCGCGGGTGCAGCCTCGGGCACTCGGGCTGCGCGCACAGCGGGCCCTCCTCTGTGCACAGGCAAGGGCAGGCGGAGGGACCCGGCGCGAACTTCTCTCCGATCGCGTACACGAAGCCGCTCTCGTCCACGCAGCCCTTCCCTCGGTAGTCTGGGTACGCGTACTCCTCGGGCAGCTCCGGTGTGGGCACGAGTTCCGGGCTGGTCGAGTCCTGGGCTGCGGCGGCGGGGGGCTCTCCCTGCGGGGTGTCCCCGCGGGGCCGCACCTGCAAGTCCCCGGCCTTCGCACCCCCGCTCTGGGCAGCCCAAGCTTGTTTCTGCTTGCTCCACGCCTCCCGGCCCGAGAGCCCGCGACTGCTCTTGCTCTTCCAGTCTCGGGCACTGCCGCCCTCGTCCCTCGCGGCGCGCCCGAGCTCGCTCACCCTCCCCGGGCCGTCCCGAGACGCGTGCTCGCGCTTCTCCTGGCCCGGCTGCTCCGGAGCCTGGGCCAGCTTCTCCAGCGGGATGCTCGGACTGCACAGAGCCACCATCAGGCAGCAGGTGACCAGGAGGGAACTGGAGAGCGCGCCAACTGCCATCGCAGTGGAGCTGGGCATCCCCTACCACGTCCCGGCGGGCGGGCGGGCGGGGAGCGCGGACGAGGGGCGAGGAGCATTCACAGCCCGAGGGCGCGCCGCCGCCAGCCGGGAGCCGCTGTCCCTGCGGAGAGAATAGCAGCACAACTGAGCCCCGGGGCCCGCGCGCGCCCAGGCCCGCTGTGGCCCCCACCCGGCCCGGCGCCGCCCGGGCTCCAGCATCGCTCTACAGTCAAGAGCTGGAAGCCGGGGACAGGGACAGTCCGCCCAGCATCGGTGCGCAGCCGGGATTCTTAGACATCACGAATTGGTGGAGGAATACATTGCAAGCGAAGTCCAAGAAAAACACCTGCCGGCTGGGGCTCCGGTAGTGGCGATTAGTGTTGGAGAGGGTCCCCGGCAGCTTGCGGAGCTGGGGGGGGGGGGTGGTGCCGGGAGCCTGCCTGTGTGCCCCAGAAAAGCTCGCAAAGAAACTACAAAAATCCGCCCCCCCCCCCCCCCCCGGCTGTGGCTGTCCCTCCCTAGGTCCTTCGCCACATTTCCCAAGGGTTATTAAATGGAAAATTCTGCGGTGGAGTTGGAGACTAGCAAAGGTGCTGGAGAATTAAAGGGAAATCCTTCCTCCCTGGCCCTAGGGCTTTGAGCTGGACGTAGAGGGAGGCGCGGATATCTGGGCTTCTGCTTAGACCTCGTGACTCATTCGTAACTTCTGAAATGCCTCCTGTCCGGGGAGCAAATGGCCCCTCCCTTCTCCAACCTCTGCTGCCCACAGGGATGGCCCTCATCCCCCCCTTTTCCTCGAGGACAGTGGGGGTCGGGAATTCCGGAGCCTTGGGCTCCTGCGCTGGACCCCGCACCCGGCGCGCCACTGAGCAACTCGGAGAGGGGCTGGGAGCGGATGGCGGGCCGCAGCGCTCAGTCTAGGAATTGCATTTACCCGGGGAAGGTTCCCGGTGGTGACCCAGCAGAAGTGCCCCAAGCAATGAGGTGGGCGGGGGGAGGCTGGGACTCTAGGACACAAGATGGGGACACTATTTCATGCGAAGGATGCCAGCCAGTCTTTCCGGATCCCAAAGTTTCTGCCTCCCGAAGGAGCCAGGGAGAGTCCCCAGACACCGCTGGGCCAAGGCAACCCAACCTCTCCTCCCGATCCCCTCGAATGCCCACCCACCGGGGGAGCTCTGCCGCGCCTCCTTCCCTCCCCTCAGCCCTAATCCTTCCCTCTGCTCATCCCTAGCCCGGGTCCAGCTGACCCCAGCCCGGGGCCAATCTCCCATATTTACAAACTTGGGGTGCGGGACGCGTATGGGGGCCTCGCCAGCATCTGGGCGGCGTCCCTGCGCACGCGGCGCGGACACCCAGCATGCACCCTCACCCCTGCAGACCGGCGCCCAGCCTACATACATGCGCGCAGGACGCGGGCCGGACGCCGGGCTCGCGGCGGGTGCGGGGACAGCAGCGGCGGGCGCGGCCCCAGGGCACCAGTGCCCATCCTCCGGCCGGCGGGGCACGACCCGCGCGGGGCGGACCGCGGAGAGCGCAGTCCCACCTGCGCGCTCCGCCCGGCGCGTGCACCCGGCTAGGGCGTCTGCCAGGGCTGGCTCATCCCGCAGCGGGGCGGCTGGTCCCCAACTCCTGTCAGTGCCCTCGCCGCCCTCCGCCACGCATCCCCGGGTCTCTCGCAGGCGGCTCCGCCAAAAAGAGCACCCTGGGGGGCCGCCTGGCCTCTGCGAACCCGCTCAGGAGAGCTCCAGATCCAGTAGAGGGGATGTCTGGCAGTCGCCGCGCGTCGGAGGCACAGAAGCCCGGAGCGCGTCCGGCGGGCGAGTGGTACGCAGGCTGGCACCGAGCCCGCGCACCCGCCTCCCGCCTCCTGCCTCCTGTCGCAGCCGCCTTCCTTCCGCCGGCTCGCGCCCCGCTCCTCTGCTGCCCCCGCTCGGGAGGCGTCGCCGCGGCGGCCAGCGCTGTCCCCCCGCCCCCCCAGGACCTCGCGCCGCGCACTCGCTCGCCCTCCGCGCCACTCAGCCCACCTGTCAGTCGCGCGCGTGGCAGCCCGCCCACCTCCAGGGAGGGCTGCCTGCTCTGCCCCGGGCTTGCCATTCTCCCGGCCTGCGGCCTGCCCCTCCCTGGCTCTCGGCTGGACCTTTCATCTTGGCCTTTCTCTTTTCTTTATCCTTTAATTACGTCTTCCCTAATTGGCCCCCCTCTGGCTCTTCTGTCCGTGGATAGCCTGGTTTTGCCACTGTTGAAACGCGGACACCAAACTGTTCAGCTTGAAATCCGGAAAAAGCCCTCTTAGCTGCGACCGATGGATGGGGTTTTACCTCTTTACATTCAGAACCCAGAAGTATAGACGTGTACTAGAAGGAAATTTACAAAATCCAAGCGGCTCACTACCCGAAACTCTGCAAGCTTTCTCTACCACAGACAGAGAGGTTTTTACTAATTTGTTAACACAACAGCGGAGGCCTGTGTGGTGGTCCGACTTGTGTTCATTCTCTTCTTGGTCAGGGAATTTGCTTCTTTTCCTGAACAAACAAAGGAAGGTCAATGATACTTGTTCGAATTAGCCTCTGGAATGGAATTTTTATAGACATGCTCATTTCTCGAGCAGTGCTTACTACTCCTCACTGTAGAACCCCTGGAAATGCTCAATGGTCAATACACCTTTCCCTTATTATAAGTCAGGCCTTCTGTTGAGGGAGTGGCTTGGGACAAATTATTCTCCTCATCTCTTAATAGTGCACAAACCGAGTTTCAGTGAGGTCCAGAGGGGAAGGAATCCAGGGCAGAGTGCTTTTCCTTTGTACCAAAACCCAAACTGGCCTTGGATGAGGCGGCTTCCATGCCCAGGAGGATGTGAGTCCTACGTTGGCGGGTCCTATTCTCTTTTCTTGCTGTCGTCCCAAGATGAGAGTTGGGCCACCTTCACCAGTGGGCAGTAGCGTTCCCCAATCTTGTCCTATGTGGTCCTCAATTGGGCTCCTATGTCCTTATGATGCCTCTAACACAGATTTCTCGAGCTGTGAGTTAAAAGTGACAATGGAGTAGCCCCAAAGAGTGTCACTAGTAAGAATCTCTGATGACATGAAGGATTCTGATTGAAAAATCGGTTAAGGTCCCACTGAAGGAATAATGATGTCTCTATTGGGCCCACCTCAAACACAGGCCCCTTTGAATCAGGAAGCCCTTTGTCTCAGCCTGCTGGTCACAGCAGAGAGTCATAAATATGAGGCCTGACAAAACTAAGGACGAATTAACCTACCATGTGTCCAAACGGATTTTTTTTTTCTGTCCAATATTCTCAGAGATGATATGGCTCCCTCCCATGTATCTTTCAGGTTACAGAGTGAAAGATGGAGATTTTAGAAAGAACTCAGGTGAGGGAGTCAGGTGAAGTGTCTCATTCCGACTCCAAGAGGGTCCAGTTATGCAGTGCTGTGCAAGTCACCCAGTGTTACAAGGTCTCTGCTTTCTTGTCTTTCCAAGTGGACAGGACTTCCCAAAGTGCTCTGGGACCCCCTTGCCGTGAAGGAGAAGAGACTGGAGGACTCTGATCTGCTCATGGAAGGATGCGACGGCAGTGTCTGCTGGAATCCAGGGAGCCAGGTGTTTGTAGCTTGAGAGTAGAATAGAGATGCGGTGAAATAAATATGGAATGAAATAAGGATGACTGAACAAAAGGGGCGGAGCAACAGAAAAGGCCTTATGGGATTGGAAAGCAGATAGAGAAGGAGAGCCTGAACCGGGAGCATCTTCTTCTCAGCCAGGAAGAGCTGCCCGGGGATGCAGAGGTGAGCTACTGTTAGGAGGGCAGTGCGGAGACACCTTGCACCTTGGCTTTGGGGAGGTACAGTGTAACTTCTAGTGGGGTCGGGAGGGGGAGAAGGGGTGCACTCTGGTAACTCCAGCTCCTGGTACAGTAGCTGCTACGGGGCCATAGCAACTGCAGAGGGCTCCCCGCTACATCCTGCTGATGGTCCAAGGCCTGGGGCAAATAAATATGAGGTGCTTTTATTGAATTCACACCTCTGAACACAGCCACATTCAACTTGGCTCCTTGCCAGTGATGGACGCACTGTGGAACCTTCCTCTTTCAGGATTACGGGAGTGGAAGTCCCTTCTACCTGAAACCAGTGTCAGCAGGACTTTGGTGGTTCAGGCAGAACGTTGAGCATTAACTCAACTTAATGAGTGGGAGAAGCCACCGAGGGTGCTCAGATGGCTTTTTATGGATGTACACAGAGCCTGCCTGGCTGTTAAGGGAGCCACTAATTAAAGTACGCCTCTGGAGCAAGCTACCAGCAGACAGAGCAACAGCTCTGCTTACCCTTTTGATACATGCCTGGGGTTGAGAGTTACTGTTCCCTGGGCTGACCTGCATACAGGCTGCTGATTGCAGTGCACCTTCGGGACTCATCCCTTCTGCTACGATGCCAAACGTCAGCAGCATCTGTTCAGACAAGCAAATGGTTGACTCAGAGATATTCTTCCAAAATCAGTTGTAAAAGCTTGCTCCTTGGAAGGTGGTTTCCAGGGATCCATTTTTTAGCATAGTATAAAGTCACTCACAGTATGCACATGGCCAATCACATCGGTGTTGATGAGTAAGAGAGTTTTGAAAACAATTACTAGGAAACAAGGGTCAATCAGAGTTTATTGGTCCAGAAAGTGTCATAAGCAGATTTCTCAGAAATGTTGGGGCTGTTGACGACATATTTCAGTGCCCTTATAGGGAATGTGCTAGGTGCTTCAAGCAGGAGGGAAAGCCTTCAGTTTGATGCTTAGGGTCAGGACTAGAACTTTGGCTTGGATCATCTGCAAATGAATTTTTTTCTTCTTCCCACTAGACCTGAATTTTGTAAACATGAAGGCTTGACCTGTTATGGGCACCACACGTGGTAGCTTCTACCTGAAATGGAGACAAATGCGGAAGAAAACAGAAGCAAGAAAAGATAGACCAATCCCTAATAACACTATGCGAGGTCCTCGCAGGCTCAAAGAAGCCTGGTGTTCTTTTCAGTAGACAGATCCCATGTTACACACACACACGCACACACACACACACACACACACACACACACACACACACACATATTCTTTCCTAAGCAAATTTGAATTGGAGTTTTCTGTAACTTGCAAATTCAATTGTCCTGACCAATCAAGTGGTTCATTAAGTTTATTATTTGAATGCAGTGATATCAGAGTTCAAACTGTGGCCCCTAAATATATCTGCCAACATCAGAATCACACCAGAATGATTAGACTGTAGTGGTGTTTAGGCCTGTCTTCGGTGCTCTCAAAAGTGGTCCCTCACTTGGAAACTAAGCCATTGCTTTTGCTGCACAAGAATTCCTTTCATGCCACCCCAGAAAATCTGCCTCTTTGCTCTCGGAGACAGAACTGGTCCTGAATTGTGCAGAGCTGCCATTGCCAACTCCTCTGGTTTTTTTTGTTTTGTTTTTGTTTTTTTTCCTGGCAGCCCAAGCATCCAATCAAGATTTCTGGGTCTTTTCCAATTACAACACCATTTAGAAATACTCAGCATTTTCCATCCTTGAATAATGCATTGATCTCTTTTAAAGGAGAAAATATTCACACAGACCTCCCAATGTTGATTTAGATCCTTTTTATTCTAATGTTACCTAAATATATGCAAACATAAAACACACTACGAATCCTTATGTTTATAGCTTTTAAACAATAATAAAAGTAAATTTACAGACCAGATGTAAGATTAAACTACGAGGCCAGTGAAACTGAAGCCAGGCACAGTGGCTTTAGGAAACACAGGATGGAGTCTTTCTGAAGCCCCATGGCTGCTCATTGCTGGAGAGGCATTGCTTCTAATTACTCTGGTTCCTCTGGGCTCAGCATTGTAAGATGATTCATGCCTGGTGGGGCTGTATTCTCCAACATTTTTCTCTATTTAAACTATTTCAGTGCTTTATTAGTAGAGATTCCCATAAAGTTATTGGCCTCTACTTAACATAAACATGACTGTTATTTATGAAGGTTCAGTGCTATTTCTTTTTGAGTCTGTGATCATTAAAATTGTACCAAATGCCATATCAGCTTAATAATAAACATGTATTTGCACTGTCAGAATTAAACTCACATGATATTCCTCATAAGGTGGTCATCTAAGGATCAGAACTAAGCTTTATGTCATTTTAAACCAACTTTAATGAAAAACAATTTTCATACAGTAAGATGTACAGATTTTATATAAACATGCACAGAGTAAATTCAGTTATTAGTTGTAATAATAGCTTGTATGTCCTTCAACCATTTTTAGAGAAAAGAATTGTATGACCTTTAAATAAAGTTTTGATTCTTTTTAAAAACTCTGTACTTTTTATTTTTTAATGCCTCATTGCACTTTTTAGGGGAACCTCCAACACAATGTGACATAAAAGGACTCAGGGTCTTGGTCCCATTTATACATGGAAAGCTTCAAAAATAATGTTGGCTATAGATTCAATTTGCGGATGCTTATTTATTAGATCAAGGAAATTTTGCTCTATTTTCTTTGTCACCTTGTAAATTCAATTATTAATTGTACTACTTGCTTGTATATCCTTCCAACTTTTTTCAAGAATAAATTGTATGAATTTACAGGTCACAAGATATAAGACCAATATACAAAAGCAATTCCATTACTATACATACTAGCAACAAAAAAATGGGAAATATAATTTTATATTGTCATCTGTAATGGCATCTAAAAACAGAAAATACTTTCAAATAAATTTATGAAATTGTATAACTAAAAATATCACAGAGTTAAACATATAGAGAGATATACTATGTCCATGGATCAGACATCAATATAATGAAGATGTGAGTCCTCCCTAAATGGTTTTATAAACTCAAAACCATCTCAGCAAGCATTTCTGTAGAAAAAGACATACAGATTCAACTACTCATATAACTACTTATATGTAAATTTAAGTTATAAAAACTAACACAATTTTTAAAAAGTTGGAAGAACTAACATTACTTGACTCCAAGGCTTTGATAAAACTATTTAATTAAGTACTGTAGGTGTCGAAATAAGTAGATATAGAACAGAATAGAGATCCTGTAAACAGAATAGGATAGTCAAATTTAACAAATTCTGAAGAAAAGTCATCTTGACAAAAGGTAGTGGAAATGCTGGAGGTATCTATTTGGAATGAAATAAACTCTGACCTCTAACTCTGGGTGAGCCACGAAATTATCTTGAACTAAATAATAGACTTAAATATAGAAGCTCAACCTATAAAGCAGCCAGAAGAAAATATGGAAAGAACTGTTCTCAACCTCAGAGCTGTCAAAGATGCAACATTTGTGCCATACATTAAAAGTATGATCAGATTAATAGTTGCAGAAAATGGATGAACTGGAGAAAATTCAACACTCATTTATCATGAAAATAATCAGCAAAGAAAAAAAAAAAACTAGAAAGGAATTTCCTCGATCTAATAAAGGATACCCATAAACGAAATCTGTAGCCAAGATTATTTTTGGTGCTTTACATGTATGATTGGGGCAGGACTCTGAGTCCCTTTATGCCACATTGTGTTGGGGATTCCTAAAGAATGCAATGGAACATTAAAAAATAAAAAGTACAAGAATTTTTAAAAATAATTAAAATTATATTTGAAGCTCATACAATCTTCTTGAGGAAAGGGACACACTCTCCTGGCTTGTATTAAAATTTAGATGAATGTGGCTGTGTGTGGTGGCATACACCTGTAATCTCAGTACTTGGGAGGCGAGACAGAAAAATCACAAATTTGAGGACAACCTCAGCAATGAAGGTAAGAGTCTCAGCAACCTAGTGAGACCCTGTTTAAAGCAAAACATAAAACAGGACTGGTGGTGTAGCTCAGAGGTAGAATACCTCTGGGTTCAATCCTTAATACCTCTCCTTAACAAACAAACAAAACTTAGATGAAGGGCATTTAGAAATGTAATATATGATCATTTAAGCTCCATGGAAAGTTATAACAATGTGTAAGTAAGCAAATTACCACTAATAATTTAAAATTACCACCCAAGATTTGCATCACATTCACTCAATATAGATGTAAAAGAGGTGAGTGTGTGTGTGTGTGTGTGTGTGTGTGTGTGTGTGTGTGTGTCTGTGTGAAGTCATTATGTCTCAGACTCAAGTAACCAGCCTGTGATTACAGTTGTATTTTTACAGAATGAGCTTTTTATAATCACCTTCAAGGTGACTTTTAAATACTGGCTCCATACCTATGTTTACAAGACATTTGCAATTCTGAAAGGCCTAAGATGTCATTCGTTCTTTTAGTAATTGCTGCACTTGACTCCTTGATTTTTGAAATGATATGTGCAATCTCAAAATTTCCAGTTCCATTCCCCCTGGTCTCCCCCTGCAGTATGCCCATCTGTTACACTAAGAGCAGTTAATTGCTTGCTTGTTTGCAGTTTTGAGCCCAGCCAGTAGTTGGGTTTATCATCCTCCTGTCATTTGCTGTCACTTGCGAGAGCTGTTTTTACCAACTCATGCCAAAGTGGGGAAGGGCCATCTTGAGTGGCAGCCATCTATCACCAAAGAAGCTATAAAACTGAGCCAAACAAGGAAGACATTGGAACTGCTGGAACTAGGGCCAGGCCATTTCAGCAATCTAGAAACAGCCTTTGGTTTCCTTTCATTAGGAGATGGATTCTCATCTACAAGTTCACTGCAGTGATAAATAGGACTGCCAGGGACAATCTGGGGTCTGAGCAGTTGGTACTTGTGGCCTTATGGCAGGCAGATATATGGAATATTTCTATGATAACATATTGCTTATAGTTAATCAATATCTTATATGACAGATGACTGGGAATATTTCTTTGATTTGGAAAAGCACATCAAGAGGGGTAAAAGCCAGTCTATTGATTATGGAGGTTAGAAAACTATATGGCAGAATTTAACAGCCTACATTTAAAGGAAGGTTCTTCTATGGGCTCACAATAGTTTGAAATGTGAAAGTCTTGATTAGCAGGGGGGTTCTGACTTGTATTTCATAAGTTCCTGATATAGTTAGATATAAAATTTCCCCTAAAGAGCTTATTTATCAATGTTTGAAGTTGATATAATTGAGTCATAAGGATTGTTGTCCCAGAAGTGGATCAATCCACTGTAATCGATTTACCTGGGTGATACCTGCTAGACCAGTGGGTGTGGCCAGAGGAGGGGTGCCTGGGGGTGTGGCCTTGGGGGTTCTATATATGGCTCCTCCTCCCTGGCGCCCTCTCTCTTGCTGCCAGCCTCCATGATATGAACACAGTCCATGTGGTCTCCCTCTCTCTGCTTCCTGTCGTCATACCCTGAGATTCGTGATTCCTGGCCTCACATAGACTCAACCCAAAACCATAATAAAATAAATTTTTACTCCAAGTTATGTGGTTAGTCTTTCAGATTATAGCTGCAAGAGAACTGATGGATACAATTCTCTAAATATTTTCAAAATTTTAGTGATGCCTAAGTAATCTCATAGATATACCTGCTTTGGGAAACTGGGAAAAGTCGTTTCTACAGTTGGTTCCAAATTTATTTGGATAAATATTTATCTACCTGCCATGCATCTGTGTCAGGGGCCCTATCACGAGCAAGCTTTGGTTGCAGGGGAGATTTTGGCTGTGAGATCCCCAGAGAGAAGAACATACCTGGAGTCACTATCTGGATTATAACAACCAAAATTTTACTCATGGACCCATCCCTTATATAGGGTTCCAGGCAAAATGGTACACATCCATGCCAGTGTGACATGCACATGCCACACTTGTCTAACTATGTACACATCTACAACTGCACGAAGTGTTCCTCTGGGCCCCCATACTCCATCCCCTACAGGATGGTGGTGCATGACTTGACCCAGAGAGTACTATATTGGGCCCAAATACCACTACAGCAAAAGGGGGTGCAACAAGTGACTATCAGTCCTCCAGCCACATGGGTGAAGAGAGTCAATACCCATCTCTAGGAGGTACCCAGTGAGTTCCACCAGGTTGCAGTGGGTCTTCCTGTAAGACTTGAATAGCATGAACTTCTGCATCCATCTCCACTAAGCCTTGCTGTACCTGTTTCTGGTGGTCTGGAATAAACTCATTATTAAAATGGAGAAGGGCATACATTCCCCCCTGGAAAGCAGTGAACATATCTAATGCCATTCTCTTCTGCAAAACCACCTTTTGCATCTGGGTAGTTTCATCCATCAAAAATGAAAGAGCCTGATGGAATGTATTTAAAGCTTCCTGAGCACATTGGGCTAAGACTTCCTTCTGTAGCTCTACATCTATAGTACCACCCCTGGAACAATCAAGTTCTTGGGAGTAAACATCCAGCAATTGATTGGTCATAAACTGATACAACTGTTATATACAAAAAGGTGCTATGCTTACAAGTTCTACATTTTTCCCCACTAGCCAGCCCCACATATATTCTATAGCATATTCCAACAAGGGGCGGGACATTTTTATAGTTTTAGTGTAGCAAGTACTCTATTACATGGCATTTTTCATCCCACTCTGGGATGCTGTTGCTCCAAGTTTGTAAGGTAGTGCAGTTGTCTACAGTAGAGGGGGTGATTCTGCACAGAAGAATTCAGCTGCCTCCACTGGTAGCTTGGTGCAAACCCAGCAATGAGAGGTCTTGCAAAGGTGTGCGCCCAGGAAAGCAGGCTGTTTCCTGCTATTAACCTGTTGTCCTGTAAAATGAGTACCTCTGTCACTTTCCACTGCCAAAGGCTAACTGACAACTGTTCAAGGGAGGTTACAGTATGTCACTGGTCAGCCTGTACTACAAGGTAGGCAAAACTCAAACTTGTTGCTATATACATAGCTATCAAAATATACTGGATCCCTGATCCATTAGCAGGGGGCCAACATAGCCAACCTGCCATTCCTGGAAAAGTTGAGTCCCTCAGGGAACCTGTCCCATGGTTATAAGAACCCTGTATCTTTGTAGATAGTGTTCAGCACACCAAGAACACTGTTGTTCAGGATCTTGGGCTTGAGCATGGTAAGAAGCAATCCCCACCACTGGGCTACAAGCCCCATGATTCAGAAGCCTGCATGTCCTAGTTTATTATGTAACCATGGTGCTACTGACAAGAGCTCCAGTGTAGCTGGAGAGTCCGAACTTGTGCTAAAACACAGGCAACATCATTACCAGGGGTTTTTAAAGGCTCTGCCCTGGGATGTGATGTATAGTAGCTCCTCCTGGAGGTTCAGTTTCCATGTATCCTTGCTCCACAGTAGGTGGTGCCTAACCAATGACTCTTGTGTTGCTCATTGGGGAAGCCACAAGACTAGCCCCTGGTAGACTGCTCTGCTGTCTATACAGAAATGCAAGGGTCCAGGCTCCTTCATGAAAACTAACTAGAACTCCTGGAGCTCAGTGTATTGGCTGGAGTGTCTGGCAATGGTCCCATACTGGAACATTTTTGTGGTGGGCTGTAAGACCACAGCCAACCATGTGATTGGCTGCCCATGACAGGAGCCACTAGTATACCATGCTTCTGTGGGTATAGAGGTTTTTCTTTCCTCATAGGGATGCCCCACTTCCTCATCTCCCACTTCTATGGCTTCTGATGCCATGCTTGGAGCTTTCCCTTCTTCATAGGGACTTGGGGCATCTCCTACTTCCATGAGTTCAGAGGAGGTTATCACTCAGAAATGCACTGGCCCCAACAAAGCTTTCCCTTCCACATAGGGACTTGGGGCATCTCGCACTTCTATGGGTTCTGAGGGGGCTGTCACTTGGAAATGTATTGGCCTCAGCAAAATATGAAACTGTTCAAAGGGCTACTAAAAAACCATGCTCATTGTTCTACGTATGTGCCCCACTTTCATAGAGTGAGTGTTAGAGCTATCCCTATCTGGGGTATCTGAGTTCAGGACCTCAGCCAGCCTTCAATGGGGTAGGTGGTCTGCACTATCCCTGGGCCAGTACCTATAATGAGTTCACAAGCATAGAGGGCAGCATATATGGCTGCTAACTGTTTCTCAGTGAGAGAGTAGTGTGTCTTTGCTCCTTTTCATTAGCTGTGACTAAAATCCAATTGGGGTATTCCCAGCACCTTGTTTCTGCCATAACCCCCATCTCAAACCTACGTCATTCACTTGGATAGTAAGCAGGAAAGAGAGGGCAGAGTCTACTACCTGCAAAGTTTGTGTCTGTGCCATCACCTTCTTGGGGGCAATAAATGCAGTTTTCATTTCATGGGTGCAATTCCAAGTTGCTCCCTAACAGACAAGATGGTATAAGGGGAACATAAACACAGCTAAGTGGGGTATAAACCTTTGCCAAGACCCCCAAAGACCCAGATATGACTGTAACTGTTTGACAGTTCTTAGTCTATCACTGCTTTTTGTATTATCTTTTTCTTACCCAACCAGGTAACTCGTAAGAATTTGACAGAATATCCAGGTCCCTGGACCTTGTCTTCGTTGACAGCGCACCCTCATTCCTGGAGAGCATCTCAGAGGCTGCTTGCAGCTGCTTCTAGATCTGAAAGAAAATGAGAGGTTAGCATAATGTCATCAACACAATGGTACAACCATGCAATCTCAAGTTTCTGCCAAGAGGCCAAATCCTGTGCCACCAGTAGCACAGGATAATGCAGGAATTTCACTGTATCCTGTGGGGCTCCAGGAGGAAGTTAGCCCTGATGGTCAGGAGCCACACTACTGGCCTGGAACCTCCCTGCTAAAGTACTTGGAGTTCTGTTGCAGACCCTGCCTTCCCTTCTTACTCATTTGCTGTCTCCTGGAACTCCTAATTTTCCCCAAGCTTGGCTTCCCTTGGATCATGAGCTGGGAAGTGGGCAGGTTTACACCTCTTACCCCTGGAGATAATAGTTCTCACATAATCAAGAGCTACAACTATGCTGGTGAAAGGGTGAGAAAGATACTAAGAAAAGATATTCTTGTAATACACTATGAAGTTAAAGGACTTCCTTCCCAGACAGCATAAATAAGAAGCAGCATCAAAATTTCAGGCCAGTCAGGCAGACACTAGTCTCTATCCTCCTTCAACTCTCCTATTATCCTCCACAAACTCAGGGTCTTCCTTTTACTTGAAAGTGCATTTCAGTTTATATATCTAACTAATCACTTTCAGAGTGGCAGTGGTAAGGTGATTGAAAGAGATTGTCTTTGGAAGCAAATTCCCCTGAGTTTACACTAGGATTCCATCATTTTTGACTTGCACTATTGGAGGACAAGCTTGATGCACTTTGAATGTTACCGTTTCAGTATTTACAGAGTGGAGTTAGTAAAGTCCACTTCAAGCAGGTGGTTGTGAAGGTCTGACTTCATGCATGTATTTTCTCATGCAAGGAAGGATATGCACATAGGATTCATTTCTCATCCATTTGATTTGGTAAATCTCTCTTAAGCAATGGAGCCTGGGTGTGTGGAATCTCTGATTACTTTAACCACCACTTTGATTTGGTTGCAAAATTCTCCTCCACTTTACTCAATTTTGAGGTGCAAGATCCAATCCTTTGACATGGAGTCAAACATCTCTACCCCCTGGCTCCTCCTCACTGGGGCTGGAGCTGGTGTCTGTCCAAGGAATCCTCTGGCTCTACATCAGACTCCCCTGTGGTGCATTCTGTGTGGGTTGTTTTCTTTATTCTGGGCTTTGCTAGTAAATTTTGACCTGCAACGAATCAATTTGAAGCACTCAAGTAAATGCCATTTTTTTTTCCACAAAACCCTCTTTCAATTGCCCAGTTGGAGAGAATGCCATCTTGGCATAATCTTGACATTATTGCTGCACTTACCATGTGCTACTTCTAAAGTTCTTTCTTGAATTTTATGTAGCTTTTTGAAAACAATGTTTGTTTAAAGAACTGGGCTCCTTCCCCATTGCATAGTAAACTCTGTGAGAACAGAATCTCCATGGGATTTCCCCTTATTTCTTTCACCAAACTTAGAAGACCTTTACATATATAAAAGACTCACTCTAAAAGGTTTTTAGTAAATTGATTGATTTATTAAAATTTCAAGTACTTGCCTATACAATTTCCCAGGATATTTTGCCATTTTATGTCAAAAAAGTTCTATTTTTTGTTGATAAAGTTTCCTCTCTCATCTCTAGCCAAAAGCCTTTTTATTAGGCATACTCAAAGCAATGGTAAGTAAAAACAATATTATTTATTACATCAAACGTTTTTCACTCTAAGAGAATAAGCAGATTAATGAAAGTATAGAATTATTGCATATGTGTCTCCAATAAGCCTGAAAAGATATGACAACATATAAATGCTGTTCCTAGTAAGTTAACTTTTAGTAACTATTTTTTTTCATGTTTGATTATCTTTACTTCTTGATTCCCTACAATTCTTCTATATTACTGATGTTTGCAAAAGAGCAAAAAAGAAAGTAGAAATGATGTGCCACAGATAATATGTAAAAACCCCCACAAAACCACAAAACAACAACAACAACAAAACAAACAGAACTGTAACCAGTGGGGATCTCCATATGTTTTCAAGGTGTAAGGAGCTGCTACCAGGTAGTACTGGGTGACCCCTAGCTACCACAATAGCTGGAACATCCCTCACAGAGCTGGGACATGAGCTTTCAAACTTGTACCTTCTCAATGGCAGCCTCAACCCTGTAAGACTTTTCTAAACTGCAGGGTGCACTCTTCAAAAGGGGGTGCAGTTTCCTTAATGCCGCGCAAATAAATGCAGCTAAAATACTAATATTTTATTTATCCTGTGTGTGATTATCCTGTGTTGGACTCCAGAACCTGAATATAAAATGCTTGAATTTTTCTACCATCTCCACCACTTGTGAAATATGTTTTGAAAATGAAGATAATTCATAGGGACATGTCATCCTCTTTCATAAAATATATGAGAAATTTTAAATAACTGATAAATAGAAGTTTTTCAAAATGTTTCAGTAAACATGTAAACTAAATACATTGTTTCAGTAAACATGTAAACTAAATATATTGACATGGAATAATTATGTCATTGAAACAGGAGAGAATAAAAGTTTGAAAATAAAAATAGTAATGATAAATTAGTTATATTCTTGAAATAAAACAACTATGAATTAGAAAAAGTAAGTAAATAATTAGCTGACATGACAAGAATATAGTTTTTAGCATAAAAACAATAGATACAATAGATATAATCATTAAAATTATCTAATTGTGTTCATAAACATTTTATGTTTTCTCTATTTCCAGATATCCTTAATATACAGGACTTTTTTTTTACTTTTATTTTGCCATGATTTCAAAATATTCTGCAAGAGTATGATTTATAGAACTAAATTTGGCACACCAATTTAGATAACTTGTAGACTTCAGTTGTGTGAACTTTTAAGACACACTGTGAATGACAACCAGGAGCTTGCAGTTTAAAACCTTGTTTCTTATTAGGTAATCTATATCATGCTTTTTTTTTTTTTTCTACTGTATTTGTATCCTGATTCCCACAAAAGTTATCTGAAAAGCACCATTTTTTAGATGGACTCACATGAACTGTAAATGGCTTTCCTTCCACCACAAAGATGAGAAATGTGTACACGATTGCCACTTTAGAAGGACTATAAAATGTCCTCTCTCCCTTAATTGTTTCCCTGTCCAGGAAAAGATAAAAGAAAGACATCAAACACAGATCTTCCCTAAATACCTTAAGTGCTTGTGGGCACTAAAAGCTTATTCTCATTTTCTTTTTTTTAACGGTGTGATTCCAAAATTTTAGTGTTTCACATTCATCCTAGGCGCTGTGATTGGTACTAGGAATAAAAAGAATGGGACACATAGGCGTTCTTTACACTCTGTGGTAGGCTAGGGGTCATTGAATGGTAGGGTTTCCCAGGGTGCGATGTAAGTTCTCCCAGGAGTGAAAGAGGTGGAAGTAGGGGTATGGAAAAGGAGAATGTTCAGGGCATGACTTCGAGATAGCCAGACTTGTAAGTTTATGATTGTCCATGTCTTCTCCTTCCTCCATAACAATACCCCTGGAAGTAAGATCAGCGGTTGCTAGGACATCTCCTGTCAGACTGGGATCACTGGTTCAGTGATTTCCTCAGCCTGAATTGAGTTTTCCTGGGTTCTTTGTCTTCCTGAAAGAAAGATTTCAGGTGAGGGGGGGGGGGGGAGAGTAATAAGCATAAAGGGTTTATTTAGCAAATTGAGGGGGCAGTTTTAAGAGAGGAAGCAGTGTAAGAAGGGTGGGAATACTCTTCTTTGTGGAGTAGAGTGTTCCAAGAGGGGAAATTGGTGTCGTACATGTGGTGAATTTTATAGCTTATCTGATTTTATGCCTCATTCACTACATATGTGAGAGCAGTTACTATTTTAAACTACATCTTACTGCCTCTGGGCTGTTTCAACCATGTTGAAAACTTTCCCATGGTATCTCAAGGAGACTCACAGGATCAATGTTCTCTGTACATGCCCCTAAGTTGAAAAGTTCCTTAGTTCTGTCATTTTTTTTTTTTTTTTTTTTTTGTGGTACTGGGGATTGAACTCAGGGGCACTCTACCTCCGAGCTATACCCCCAGCCCTATTTTTGTATTCTTTATTTTGAAACCGGGTCTCACTAAGTTGCGGAGTGCCTCACTAGGTAGCTGAGGCTGGCCGCAAACCTGGATCCTCCGGTATCAGCGTCCCAAATGCTGGGATTACAAGTGTGCACCACCACATCCAGCTTGTTTTGTTTTAGATTTAATAAAATAGTGCCAGGCATGGTGGGAGGCTGGGAAAGGAAGATGGAAAGTTCGAGGCCAGCATCATCAACTTAGTGAGACCCTCAGTAACCTAGCAAGACCCTGTTTCAAAACAAAACAAAAATAAACAAAAAAAGAAGGGCTGGGGTATAGCTTGGAGGTAGAATGCCTCCAAGAAAAAGAAAGTAGTATTGAAACTATATATATATATATATATATATATATATATATATATATATATATATATATTATGTAAAATCTTAGGCAAGCTCTCCCGGGCCCCCTTAACCAAAGGTGAACAGGGCACCCTGTAACTAAACCAGGATGTAACAAGGAATTTTAACTGCTAGTGTCTGCTTCTGTAATCTGCTTTGCTGCCCATGGTATGAGGAAGCTGTCTTGGCCATAAGATAGCATCTAAGTAAGATATGTTGTCTGTCCTAAACCAATACCTTGTGTTTGTCAAATGATGTAATAATTTTATAACCACAAAACCCTGACATGTCCATACCCCTAACTCTGTAACCAAGGAGTATAAAACCAACACTCAGGATGGCAGCACCCTGGCGTGCTGCTTGCCCCAGCTGGCCAGTAAATAAAGTGACCTCTTTGGCACTATGGAGTCTGGTGAGTCTCGTGGGTCACTTGGCAACAGTATCTGGTCATGAAGGCCTTTGTGAAATGTTGGCTCAAAACTTTTGTTCAAGTTTTATTAGAACTCTTTCTTTTATTATAGAGTTGTAGATATAGAATATATTCTTTTTCATATAGGTACTGCTTAAATTTTTTCCCAGCTAGTATTTTTGCCTATTCTCTTTCAGAATTATGTCTTTGGATTAGCAGAATTTAAAAATCTTATTTTATTTTTAAGAACTTTTTTCTGCTATTTGTAAGTAAGTCTACTCTAATTTATGTAATTTGAGACTAATATTAGGTGCTGAGTACCAGCCCTCGAGGCAGTGGAGTTGGGGGTTCTTCGACAGGTGTGGATTGAGACGAGGTTGCGAGAATATGCTAACACCAAATGCAGTGAAGAAGCGTATCTGTTTTATTGTTTGCTAGTAGCTGTTTTATACTTTTTTTTTTTTTTTTTTTTTTTTTTTTTTTTTTTTTTTTTTTTTTTTTTTTTTTTTTTTTTTGCAATGAGGCATATAGAACAGGAATTTCCACAGACCTGTTCCTCCAAAGGTCATTCTCAACCAGTCAAGGTTACAACATGTATATAAAAATTCTTTTAGTACATAAAAATTCTTAAAAATACAACACATATATAAGAATTCTTTTCATTAGTTAAAATCTTTACTATTTATTTAGCTCCTTTAACCAGTGTTCTGTTCTTATCTCAGGTAGCTAGAGGGTTAATGTATCTGGTAAAATTCTAGGGAGACAAGGTGGGAGTGGGCAAAAGAATATTTGTAGTAACTATTTAGATAAACTTGCAAAGCCTGTTTCTTGACTAATGCTTGTAAACGGTTAATGAATTGGGTTGTCTTGAGGCATTGCTTTTTCAGCTAAGAGATCAGTACCTGTAAGGCCACACGTTTCTTAGAAATTTTCCTTTATAATTAATGTAAAAGCAAAACCCAAAGCACTCAAAATTTCCAGAATATAATAATGCAAAGTGGGATATGTCACGCATTCCTTCTTTTGGAATCATCTGCCTTGCAGGACTCCAGTGGACCAAGCCTTGCTCAAGATCCAGCTATTAAGGAGCTGTGGCAATTAGGTGAATTCAAAGATGAATATATTATTACTCTGGGTAAATGGTGCTTTATAGTTAGTATATAGACACCTTTGTCCCTAGAAATATTCTTTGTGAGAAAAGTCTCTTTTCTCATATACAAACAGATCAACACTGCTTTCTTTAGTATATCTAGAAATTGCTTTTTGGACTTTGAATTTTAATTTCTCTGGATTTTTAAACTTGAGTGAAAATCTTTGTTCTTAAAAAGTTCTAATTCTTTAATACTTATTTTAATTTTGTTACACTTACATTTGTTTTAATAATTTTATTTTAACCTTTAGTTAAGATCTTTGTATTTTGTTCTTCCTCTTATGGATTATTTAGTATTAACCAGTATTTTTATAATCTTAATGAACAACAAAAGATGTGGGTTGGGTCATTTCTACCCAATTTTTATGCCTTTATTTTGACTGGACATTTTGGTTTTATCTTATTTTTATTTAGCCTCACATGTTGAACAGTAATATTATTGCTTTATATAGTGAATTATGTTACTATTTACTAAAATAGTTTATATATATGTAACATGTATATAAATGTATTTTACATGTAATATATAAAACATTTATTTTTATATATTTTCTTCTTTTCAGTTTGGATCATTAATCCTTATTGAAGATTTGATTTTAAGAAATGACTTAAGTATTTGTTGGTAGGAAAATCATTAATTTTTCCAGTAGCCTCGAATCTGCAATCCTCCTGTCTCAACTTCCCAAGTACTGGGATTACAAGTGGGTGCCACCATGCCTGGCCTCCTAATCATCTCTATACCACCAACCAATACTACATTAATTCTTTATCTGAGACTTTAAGACAACATTATGAGTAGCATACATATTTGTTTATAATTTCTGTTTAAGTTTGGTAGGGAGCTTTGAAAATAATACTGCACGCAACCTTCAGCTAAATACAAGTATATTTCCTCTTGTGTCTTTCTGATTTTCAGTACTTAATTTTTTAAGTTAATATTTAGCCAAAGAGTATGCTGTTCATGTAGCACCTCAAAACAGATTACATTCTAGACTCTCATCTTAAAGCCTGCCCTGGCTCTCAACATCAGTCCTACATAGAAATACGTTAAAAATAAGGCTGTTTAAGTTGAAATTCTTCATGTTGCTAAGGTATGATCCTTCTTTCCCTTCTTAAGAAGACTTCAGTAAAGTTGGTTTAGTATCTATTTTGGTTTCTGTGTTTTTTTTTTTCTTTCTTTTGTCTTATGTATAAGCTGTCAGTCTATCAATGTAAAACGAACGCAGAGGATGTTTGTAGATTTTCAGACCTTGATTCGATAAATTAATCATTTATCAATGTAAAACAAATGCAGAGGACATTTGCAGATTTTCAGACCTTGATTCGATAAATTAATCATTTTAGTGGAAATCGGAGTTCAGAGCCACAGATAACCTTAGATATGTAAGACCTCTGAGAAATTGCTTAAAGTGTTTTAAATTAGTATATAGGCTTCAGATTATGTAATATAAAACTTGAAATTTTTGTTTTATTTATTAGTTTTTTAAGGCATATCAACATCAAACTTTGACAAAAATACATTCTTAATGCAGATTTTAATATTTTCTTTAATTTTTGTATCTCAGTCTAGCAATCCAGTGTTGATATATTCTTTTCTAGATTATTTATCCACTAAAATGAACTACAGTTCTTTGAATGACATTGCTATTCTTTAACCTTTTATTTTTATTTAAACAGTGGCTATCACAGTTTATGATACTGATCAACACACAAAAAACCCAAGGAGGGATTGTTGGATTGGAATCGAGTTCAGTCATTGAATTATCTTTCTGTCTTCCGTGAATTTGAACAAGGAAGGCCTCTGTACACAATGTAGCATAATTATATTTCAAAATTATTTTTTAGCATAAGTATATAATGGATTTTTATGGGAAAGCACAATTACAGAAAATATAATCCTCTTTTTTTTAGGAAAGAAAACATAATATAGGGCTCTAGTACTAACTAGTTCATGTTCTGACATTTGTGTGGATCTTCGCACATTGTAAATTGTTATGTAAGTGTTAGATTTTATTTAATTCAGATACTAATTTGGCCCTTTTACCAACCCTGCTGTTAACTGCTTTAGAAGAACCAAATCCCTGCCATCAAAAAGAAAACAGTCAGGCCCTGTGTGAGCTTTGCAGGTGCAGAAAACTAAAAATAATAGACAACGCCTCTCCACATGCTGCCCTCTCGGGAAGGGCTTTGGAATTCAGCATGTGATCTCTTTTGTCTCCTTCATACCAGTCCAGGAGCCGATTTGCTTAACAGACTTATGTATCTTTTATCTTAAAAAAAATGTCACTCTGGAAAAAGTGCTGGTTCTAGAGGCAAGTAATCTAAGGTATGTGAAAGTGACTTTAAAGGTATTACATCGTTATGCGAATATAAGTTTTTATTATATTTATTACCTTCAAATGTTTTTTAGTACCTGAGTTCTGAGGTACTCTTTCCTCATTTTCCTATTTAAACCACAACCATTAGCTGAGGTACCAGAGGGACTCCAGATAATGGAGGTGAAACCTTGGTGGAGTCAGGGAAGTAGTCTAAGGGAAGGGCAGGGGGAAGACTGAGGTTCATAATTGGAAATACTAACATTGACTGTGTGTACATATGTGAAAATCCCAATGTCAATTTCAGTCCTCTGTATGGGAAGGGGAGGGAGACAGGCAGGTGGAGGGGGGGCACCAAGCTCTGTGGGCATGTATGTTAATGTCAACATGATTTACATTATAATGTGAGAAAATAATGCACCAATAAAAGCATATTAAAAATAAACAAAACTCAACTATTGGAGTCAAATGACTTAACCTTTTTACAGTTTCCAATCAATGCTTACATCTAAATTATATAGTTGAAATTTGTGTGGTTTTCTGGTTTGGATTTAGAATGTCACCTTCAATCTCACATAGCCAAAGTAGTCATGTTAGAGGCAAGGCTCAGTTGCTGAGTAGAGGTCACTGGGGGTGTGGCCTTGGGGATTATATATGGTCCCTTTTCCTCTTGCTCTGTCTCTTTTGGGCTCTCTTGCTTCCAGCCTGAGTGATGGGAGACCAGAGCCCTTTTATGTTTCTTCTCCACACTCCCTCTCTCTCTGCTTTCTGCTGCCAAGCCCTGAGATTTACAGAGTTCACCTGGCCTAACATGGACTGAACCCCTGAAATCTTCAGAACTGCGAGCAAATAAACTTTTCTTCCCCTAAATTGTGGTTGTCAGGTATTTGGGATTATAGCACAAGGATGCTGACTGAAACACATGGTAAGATAATTGTCACATATGGCACTAATAGGGTTTTTTTTTTTTTTTTTTCCAATGGCAGGAAATTAACTCTTCTTTCCTGTGTCCTGAGAAAAACGAGGATGGAGATCAGTGTTAAAAATCAGCCCTTCCTCTGGCTTCTCTTTGTGCACTCAAAACCACTCTGGGTTTTGCACTCCAATTGGCGTAATCAATTGATGAGGAAATGATGAGATTCATTGATAAAGATGTCTGTATTAAATGTTTATCACCAAACCATTTATAATCGAAAAACATTGGAAACCACATCTTTGTCAGTCCACATGGATTAGATAAGAGTTGACTTATGGTAAAATATTTAGTAGTGATCTAAGTATTCATGAGAAATTTTATGAGGTTATAGCAATAATAGAATTTTCACTAAAAAGCAGTAACCAGGATCATGGATAAATAAGGGTTTCAGTTCTGTAGAAAAGGTTGGCAAAAATATTGAACTCATACCAAAATTATTTAGTGCTTCTCTGTTGATATACAGATGATAAAAATTATAGTTTTAAACTCTTCCATTTAAATTTTGAACAATGGTTATCTACTTTTTATTATCAGGATTAAAAAAATGTTACATTAAAAAATGCAAAGGTTCTCTAAAACAGGCATCAGTGAGCCATAGCCAAATCCAGCAGCCATTTGGGTGGAACCCTGCTACTGGTATTCCTGTCTGTATCTGCTGTGGCTTCTTTTGACCTTAATGTAATTGCAAAGTTGAGCAGCTGCAATGGAGAACGCACAGCCCACAAAACCCAAGCTGCGTACCAGTTGGACCTTTCCAAGAAAGGTTGGCTGAGTCCCATTCCCAGTCTACTATACGACCCTGCTATTAATCCCACCCCAATGATTCTCATTGCCATATCTGAGGAGCCCCTGCCAGGACCGCCCTGGCTTTTTCAAGGTAAGTGTTATTCTTCAAGGAGCCTCTCACTCAACATTTGGGAGCTTAGGTCTCAGGGCTGCCCACTCAGCTCCCTCCAAGAGCTTTTTGAAGGCTTGAACACCAGTTGCTCCATGGGGGACTCACATATAGGCACTTTTTGCTCAACTCTGTGCCTGGAACTCCTATCAATGCTTTGCTCTTCTGGAAGTAGACTCTGTGTCCTACAGAACGGCACAAGCCTGTTCAGTTGTCTTGAAACCATTACTCTTTTTGGAGCTATCTATCCTGGGATAATCCCTCTAGTCAGTCCTTGCTCTCCCTTCCTGGTCCTGCTGTCTCTAACCAGGTCTCTCTCTTCCAAGCTGAGCTTCCTGCAGGCTCCAAGCCTCGGCACAAACCTGGGAGTTGATCTGGTACTCCTTGCTCATGGGCAGTGGGGAAAAAATGATTTTCCTATTCCCAAGGAAAGCACATAATCCTCAACTATTCAGTTAAAAACATAACAAAACAATTAAGGTACAAACTGAAAACTAAACATTGTGTCATCTGCTAGGGTAACCCATCTACATAATTCAAATACGTTCTATGTTCTTTCTCTATATCTTTTCTTCTAATTGTTCTAAGAATTCTGTGTATAATGATATATTATGGATTTTGTGGTGATGAATTAAATCTCTGAACCTTAATGTCACGAATTTAAGAACTTATCATGCCTTACATGAATGGGCTTGGGGTTGAAGTCTTCCTTTAAGGCTCTTCTATGTACTTTTCTAACTAACAGTACTTTCCTTTCAAATCTCTGGAGCTCAGACAACTAAGTTTTCAGTACTACTCCAACTTAATCCTTAATAATTAAGAATTTTGCCCTCTTCCATCTGATTTATGCAAGTTTTTATTTTGTTTCTAGTAGCACTTATTTCATATTTAACAGGTTTATTAAAGTAAAATTGATGTACACAAAATATGCACATATTTAACATACACAAGTTGATGAGTTTGAAAATATGTATATACCTGTGATATCATCACCACAATCATGGTATAAACACATCTATCTTACGTTCTTTTGCTTTAAATTTTTTGTGACAAAATTTTGAACATGAACTATACCATCCAAACAGATATTTAAGTGCACGATACTGTGTTGTGAACTATATACATGGTATATTATAGCAGGCACTAGACTTTCTCACTTTGAATAACTGTAACTGTGCAGCCATTGAACCACTCCCCAGTCCCCCAACCCACACCTCTTGGCAACCACTGTTCTGTTCTATTTTAACAGAGAGATCTCTGCACTCCATGCTTATCATAGCATTGTTCACAATGGCCAAGATGTATAACCAATTCTAATGCCCATCAGCAGATGAACTGATCAAGATAATGTGGCATATACATGTAATGGGACATTATTCATCCTAAGAAAAAGGAGATTGCACCATTTATGACAAGGACGGACCTGAATGACATGCTAAATTAAATGTCTATCACAAATACCACATGATTCCACTTAGTGAGGTATCCAAAATAGTTAAACTTATAGAAGCTCTCATTTTTATTTTACATAGACTCCTTTGTCTATTATGGCCATGAATTCATATTCATTTATCTTTATAAAATAATTCCTTCTAGTTGAATACTTTGGATATTGATCATTTAGTTTGTATTGATAAAACTGTTACTTGTCTTCATATTGCATTTTGAAGTTTGTGTCCTCAGCTCTCACCTCCATATGCTCTGGGAAGAAAGGTTATTCCTGGGGACTTATTTTTCCCTTTTGTGAATATGTTCCCAGAGTTTTCATCTCTTAGAATGAGCTCCTCTTACATGCACACTATTCATTTAGAATTTGCTGTGGCTGGTCCATGTGGTGCATGCCTTTCATTCCAGCTACTTGGGAGGCTGAGGCAGGGGGATCACAAGTTCAAGATCAGCTTCTGAAAATTCATGGACTCTGTCTCAAAATAAGAAAATAGAAAGGGGTGGTGATGAAGCTCAATGGTAGAATGCCCCTGGGTTCAGTCCCCAGTAATGCAAAAATAAATAAATAGATGAATCAATAAATACTTATGTACTCAAAGTTGTATGATACACTACTTTGCAGTTATTGTTCTACAGATAAAATGGAGCTGAGTACATATTACCAGAAGAAAATACAGAGGAAAGTAGAAACATTCAAAGAATCCTAGTATCACTTCAGTAGGCAGCTCCCTAAAGCTCTAGCTCAAAGAAAGTCTGTGCTGAGTTAACTTCTGCACCTGTGGACTCCATTCCTGTGGATATTCCTTCCATGCAGTCTATATTTTAGGAAAGTCTCCTTTTTCAAGAACAGTAGACATCTTATGTGCCGTGCCAAACCACACTAACTTTATCACATTTCTCCATTGGGAAGGAAAATAAAATATTGCTGATCATGTGTTTTATTTCACAAGCTTCCATATTTTGTCCAGATTGACTGCAACTCACTCACCTATATTCTTAGGCCATTAGCAACCATTATGTTTTTTTTTTTTTTCTTGCAAGAAGTGATGTCATGGCTATATTGATCATTTGAAGCTGCTCTTCATGAATCTGAATATGGACCTCACATGTAGAGACAATTGCCTCAGTTAACTACTGTGCACAAGAGAGGTGCCATTTATCTACAGTCAGAGGACCACCAGATGAGCTGATCTCTTTTTTCTTTCTCTATCACTGAGTTCTGATCCCGTGGTTGTCACATGGGTCCTTTCCTCTTGGGTTATTTTGTGACTATACTTTGTAGGTATTTCTCTCTTTGAGAAGGATCTCTAGGGTATCTTTTGAAGGACAATTCATGAGATTTCTTGGCACTTACTTTTGTGGATATGTGTAGATAACCCCTCTCCTGGGATACTAACTGTGCATGGAAGCCACCTCACCAACTGCTCTGTGCCCTACAGAGTGGCACAAGCCTGTTCAGTTGTCTTGAAACCTTTACTCACTCATTTTTGGAGTCCATCTATCCTAGGACAATCTCTCCTGTCTGTCCTTGGCTGCCCCTCTACAACTCGGCTAACTTTAATGAGGTCTCTATGTTAAAAGCTGACTTACTACTTTATCTACAGACTCCTGGCACACTTCCTGATTTATTAATGACTACTGTTGAGCATTTCCTGAGCAGACTATCTATGGAATCGACCCTCTTATTTTGCCATCTCAACACCCTCTTCCAATCTATCTCATTGGCAGCCTTAGGAGGGTGGCTGGCTTTGCATGTATCTATCTTTGGTCTCAGTTCCTGTATTTCAGGGACAGATATAACAAACAACAGTCTTTTTTTTCCCAACTAGGTGCAGGAAAATACCTTCCCTCTCAATATCGTGGGAAGTATTTATCCTTGCTGAAGTTCAACCTTTTGGTTTTGCCATTGTCTCTTAGGACCGGTTGGGATGTTGGCATCCAGTAAATTTTCTAGTTATCATGGCTTTTGTCCACTTTAAAAACATTATGAGTGTTCTGCCCAAATTTTCATCCACATCATCGATACCTTTGTAGGACAAATCTGCACAAAAAGATCGAGTCTTATTCGCCAATATAGTTTAAAAACTCAATATCTGTTTTTTGTTGTTTTACATAGGGTAAAGCAAATACAACTAGAAGATTTGCCTTAACATTTCATGGGAAAGCTCAAGGGAAATTTAAAACTCTGGTGCTTAAGAAATTAAATCCATTTACACAGATTCTTTCCCTTTATGGTTAATGGATTATTCGGTGTGTGGGCTTTAATTTGGAAAAGTAAGTGTTATAGCATGCACAACCTGCAGATATATGTGATGAAATTTTGTCAAATGTGGGCCACATTTATTACCATGGACTCTCCTTTAGTATAATATAAATTTAATGCAGAGTTTACCTAAACTGATGATGTTCTGGAGGGAGATGCTTAATTTATTTTCTGAACAGGAGGGAGTGAAGCATAAATGTTGTATAGGCCTATCTCTCTAAAAGCCCCTTCTGCCTCCAAGCCTTGTTAGAAGATGGTATGTACCCCAAGTCAGTATGCTTAGGGGATTCTTAACCTGTCTCAGGATCTGCAAACAGGGCTGGCAATTAGAGACAATCATTTGTCTGGAGTAGACACCTGTCTCACCAGCACTTGATGGAGACGCTCACCTTCTTTATTGCAGGTCATTAGGCAGTAATAACTTTCAGTCTCCACAGTGCAGAGTTATATTCAAACTGACCGAGAGAGAGAGAGAGAGAGAGGAGAGAGAGAGAGAGAGAGAGAGAGAGAGAGAGAGAGAGAGAGAGAGAATGCTGCAGCATTTTAAAACTTATTCCTTGAGTCACCGATTCTTAAGAAACAAAATAATTCCTACGGATCCTTGCCTTTTGAGGAGGATTAACAGTGGTTCATTCTTAAGTGGACAGAATTTGGATCTGAGGTAATCATGGACCCACTTTTACTAGGAAGTACCAGATGATGATGATGACGATGATGATGATAGCTCACAGGTATGAAGGCATCATGCAGGCATAGTGCTTGCTATACATTTTCTCCTCCTCCTCCTCCTCCTCCTCCTCCTCCTCCTCCTCCTCTTCTCACTACCTTTTCCTCCTTCTTCTTTCTTTTTGTTATCAGGGATTGAACTCAGAGGAATTCTACCTCCAAGCTACACCCCTAGCTCTTTTTATTATTTATTTTTTGAAATAAGATCTCACGAGGTTGCTGAGAGTTTTGATAAGTTGCTGAGACTGGTCTTGAACCTGTGATCCTCCTGTCTCAACCTTTCAAGTATTGGGATTACAGATGTGCACCATCCCATGCTTGGCAGTACATTTTCTTAAATACCTGCAACTTCCCTATAATGTAGGTATTAGTATATTTTTAAGCAATAAATCTAAGGCTCAGAAAAGTTACATGCTCAGAACTATGCCTCTTCAAATTTCAAATATGTGACGATAATGATCCATTTTCAAATAGACAAGTTCCAACATAGTATGGTAAATGGAGCACTCTCCAATGATGGATAGAGATTGGTACAGAGTTGTGAAAATATACTCCTGTCAATTTAAAAATGGCAATGGCAGGATTTCACATTTCTATTGAGTGGAAATATACATGCCAAATAAAAATTAGTCAGGTGGTAATTTAGACAGCTGTCTATTCAATAAAAGTTAAAGAAGCATTTATTATTACACACTCACACGACTCACTTTTGGCAAAGTTTGAAATTTGATCCTAGTTCCTCTTGGTTTTCTTTTCTTTGAACGAATCTATGAGAGAACTATAGAAAAATGTGTAACCTCCACCCAGTCTGATGAGTATCCAATATCAAATCACACAGAAGCCCTCTAGAGTCAGCTATGTGGTCACAGTAAAAACTTTCCATTCTATATATTTTTCAGGAAAAGGAAAAAAGTTTTTCTATAACTATGCATCCCAAGAGTTGATTTTTTCTTCAAAGTTTCCCTCAACATACCCCTAAGACAAATCCAGCTATTTGAACAATCTGAGTAAAATCTGCCAGTGGTTTCCCAGAAACAACTTACTGAAATTGAATTCCTCTAAATGCTGAGGTGGATTGAATGATGGAGTTTTCCACTTCATTGCAGCCACATCCTCTGCCATGTTGCTGTGTTATTCCTATCTCAGAGGCGAGGTATGCTCCTCACATCTTGCTCTGGGCTCTGCCTTGTTCTTTGATTTCGTTCCTTGGCTAACAGCTGATGTGGCCCAGGAAGGGCTTCTATTGTGTCTGCACAAGCAGATGGCTCTCTTGTGCTTAAGCCTTTGATGTGGAAGAACATAGTCTCTTGCCAGGTGGTTCTACATAGAAGAAGTCAGGTGGAGGAGAGTCACCTTGTCTGAACCAATAACAGGTAAACAAGACATAAATGTTAGGGTTTGTGAGCTATTGACATTGCTATTAAAATTTTGAGACTGTTTGTTATTCAACAAGAGCTGGCTGTTACAAATTCTTTGCAGTGCTTTCTAGGATCTGGTCTCTCCTGATTCTTTTGCTCCTCCTTCAAGCACTTGGATTGTCCCCAAAGACTCCCATAAGCAGCAAATCCTGGGCATGCCATGTCGTGTGATGTCATGTTGCTCTTGGCCTGCTTGTCTGCTATGATTTTCTTCAGCCTTGGTTCTGCCTATTCTTCCTGGAGAAGGTGATAACAACAAGGTTTAGGGAATGGCTTTGAGAGTCAAAAGGCTGTACAGGGTAGACATACACCTAGCTGGTTAAACTTGGGGGCACATAACTGCTCCAACCTCAATTTTCTTATCTGAAAAGTGTATGAAATAGTGTTTTATGGAGTTTTCATGAAGACTATGTGTTTTTAAATTATATGTGACTCCAATTTAACAAGCTCAATACAACTTGGAATGTTTTTTTTTAACATAAGATATGTACAAAGGTCACTTACTGAGAGTTATTAATTTCCATCATCCAGTTTCTTGTATGCTTACTACCCAAACCTCAAATTCTCCGCACTGTGCTGGGATTAGTGAGATTGTAAGCACTACAAGGGAGCAAAGTAATTCTTATTCCATTCTTGTTGACACATAGTAGGGGTCATGTCTTTCTTGTATGGAAGTGAACTTTGTTCTTGATTCATGTCTGCTTGCAAATCCAAACTCCCTAGAGCAAACATCACATCATTCTTTGTACGGAATTTTAAGCCTTTTTCCCTCCTTACTTCTCAATGGGTTTCTGTTTACTTCCTATAACTAGTAACATTAATCATTTTGTATGTTTTTTTCCTACTGGGACTTGATGGACATGATTATTCATATGTAGGGGTAAACAAATTCAGCTTGCTTCCTTCTGGGAGCCAATAAACCTAGAAGCTATTAATTTATACTGGAGAATAGGAGTTTAAAAAGCTTTTCCCTTTTTAATGATGCATTCCCTGTATTACATTTGGGAAATAACATGAGGGTCCTCTTGTGGCTAATTTAACACCTGCTCTATTATGGAAAGGTCTTTTATTTTTATTTTTATTTTTTGCCATCATTGCACTAGTTTTATTTCTTTTCTAAATGATAAAAATAAGATTAAATACATTTCAGAAGAATTAAAGAAGACCAAATGAAACATAGGTTCTAAGGAGTGTAGTACCACCCAAACCCTTTCAGGAACACTGGATTAATAATGGAGGGAGCATCTTCCCTCATATACATTGCACACACTTCTGACAATGTTTTGCAGTCTTTGGTACCAAAGTTTGTTTCTTTGCACAAATGATGAAGAAATAACAACTTTGTTTCCCATACATTTTTTTTTTATCCCTAAAGAAAAGATATGTGTTAGAAATTTGAAACTGTGGGTATGGAAGCAAAATGTATATAGTAGAAAAGAGTTCCCGTTTTGTGTAAAATATTTGAAAAGATTTTCTCTGAGTCTCACTTTCCTCAACCACAAAAGTGAAATAATAATAATATACATATCATAAACTGATTATGAGGTTAAACGCAAAATTTTCAAAACATATTGGATTCTATCATTTGTTTGGCTAAAAACATGACAGATCATTCCCTTTAGATACTAGCTATTCATTCCCTATGTTACCTTAAAAAAGTAACTTGACCCCTGTAGCCCAAGGTTTGTTAGCCATAAAGAAGAATAGTTATTAAACAAACTTCATGGAATTATTAATTAGGAAAATTCTTAGTACATTTTCATACTCCCAACAGAGAACTTATAATTAGCAGTTGCTCCCCATCACCCCCCCTGATTCCATACTATCCCCCTTAGCCAGACCCTTAGGTGATCACCGATCCACTGTCTCTAGAGGTTAACTCATTATGGAGATTTCTTTAATAAATGTGCAACACACGCCCTTCTGTGCTGATTTCTTTCATAGAGCATATCATTTATGGCACACATAAAATGATTTTTTCTCAGCAATATATCTAATTACAATTTCTCTACATCCTTATCAATATTTGTTGTTTTTCTCTTTCTTATTTCAGTCACTCCAATGAGTGAGAGGTGGAATCTCATTGTAGTTTTGCCATGTCTTTCTTTAGTGACTGATGATATTGGATATATTCTCATGAGTTTATTGGTAATTTGTATGTCTTTATTGGAGAAAAGTCTATTCAGATCCTTTATCCTCTTTAGAATTGGCTTATTGGTCTTTCTATTACAGAGAATTCTTCCATATTCTGGATGGAAATATCTTATCTGATGTATTATTTATTAATTTTTTCTCATTATTTTTTTTCTTAGTGCTCAAAAAGGCAACTTTTACTTCTGTAGGCTACTAGGGGTCATGTATTCATGTAATAAACCTTAAAACATAACTACCTGTTTTCTTAATTCTGAACCTGTCATGCTATCCCCTTTTTGCAAAGCTATTCAATGACATTTATCACAGGTAACCAAATTTACCTGACTCAGGTCTAAATGTAGCTTGATCAAATTAAAAAATAAGTTAGGAAAAAACACACTGTTTTTGCTGTGTTTGAAAAGAACCTAAACATTTTGGAGTCTCAAATTCAGATAATAATATTCTCCTTATAAAGACAAGAAAGAGGACTCAGTTCCCAAGAATCATAAGTGACAAATACGTGACACAGGATCTTAGGTTGGATATTGAGAGTGTGGGTGAAGAAATGAGTCAAATGTTTATGTTTATAGCAAACATAAATATTAATTATGTAAAGTCAATCAAGGAGCAGAATCAAAGACAAAAATCACATGATCATCTCAATTGATGCTGAAAAAGCATTTGACAAGATCCAACACTCATTCATGCTAAAAGCACTTCAGAGAATCTGAATAGAAGGAACATATTTCAACATCATAAAGGCAATATATGGAGAAAAACTGCAAGAGTTCCCACTACAAACAGGAACAAGACAAGGATGTCCATTATCACCTCTTCTGTTAATATAGTACTTGAGACTCTAGCCAGAGCAATAAGGCAAGAGAAGGAAATCAAAGGGTTAAAAATAGGGAAAGAAGAACTAAAACTATCACTTTTTGCAGATGACATGATACTATACTTAGAAGAACTGATCAACAAATTCAGGAAAGTGTCTGTATACAAATCAATCTTAAAAAAATAAGAAGCTTTTCTGTATGCCAATCATAAACCCACTGTAAAAGAAATCCAGAAAACAATTCCACTCACAACAGTACCCCGAAAAATAAAATACTTAGGGATAAACCTAACCAAAGAGGCAAAAGACTTCTAGAAGGAAAACTATAGAAAGTTGAAAAAAGAAAATGATGAAGACCTTAGAAAATGGAAAGATCTTCCATGCTCTTGGATGTGCAGAATAAATATCATCAAAATGATTATCCTCCCAAAAGTGATCTACAGATTCGATGCAATACCCATGAAATTACCAAGGTCAATCCTCACAGACATAGAAAAATCAGTCCTTAAATTCATTTGGAACAACAAAAAGCCCAGGATAGCCAAAGTAGTTCTTAGCAACAATAACCATGCAGGAGGTATCACAATACCTGACTTTAAACTCTACTACAAAGTCATAATAATAAAAACAGCATGGTATTGGCACAAAACAGACACATAGACCAATGGAGCAGAATAGAAGACTCAGAAACAGACCCACGTGCTTACAGTCAATTGATTTTTGACAAAGAAGCCAAAAAACATACACTGGAAAAAAGATAGCCTCTTTAACAAATGGTGTTGGCAAAACTGGTTAACCATATGCAGGAAAATGGAAATAAACCCCACTTTCTCACCCTGTACAAGAGTCAACTCAAGGTGGATCAAAGACCTGGAAGTTAGGCCAGAGACCTTGCAGCTACTTGAAGAGGGCATAGGCCCAACACTTCAACACATAGGCACAGGTAAAAACTTTCTCAGCAAGACCCCCCAAAGTACAAGCAACTCAAAGGAAGATCAATACATGGGAATGCATTAAACTGAAGAGCTTCTCTGCAGCAAAGGAAACTATCAAGAACCTCAACAGAGAGCCCACAGTGTTGGAGAAAATTTTTGCCAGCTACTCTTCTGATAGAGGTCTAATATGTAGGATATACAGAGAACTCAAGAAAATCACAGCTAAGAAAATAAATAATACAATAAAAAATGGGCAAAGATCTAAATAGACACTTCACAAAAGAAGAAATACAAGTGGCCAATAAATGTATGAGGAAATGTTCCACATCATTAGCAATCAGAGAGATGCAAATCAAAACTACCTTGAGATTTCACCTAACTCCAATCAGAATGTCAAGCATAAAAAACATGAACAACAAATGCTGTCGAGGGTGTGGAGAAGTGGGAACCCTAATACATTGTTGGTGGGATTGCAAATTAGTGCAACCACTTTGGAAAACAGTATGGAGGATCCTCAGATGAATGGGAATGAACCTACCCTATGATCCAGTAATACCACGTCTGGCTATCTACCCAAAAGAATCGAACCCAAACTATCAGACAGACGCATATGTATCTATGTTTATAGCTGCACAATTCACAATTGTCAAACTATGGCAACAGCCAAGATGTCCATCAACAGATGAATGGATTACAAAACTATGGGATATGTACACAGTGGAATTTTATTCAGCCATAAAGAAGAAAAAAGTCATGTTATTTGCAGGGAAATGGATGGAACTGGAAAACATTATGTTAAGTGAGATTAGTCAGTCACACAGAGTGAAAAAGCATATGTTCTCCCTAATATGTGGATACTAGGGAGAAGATGGGGCATAAGAGGGTCTCCAGATGAAAAAGGAGAAACCCTAGATAAGCAAAGAAGTTGACTTAACTGAAGGGGATGGACGGGGGGGGGTGAGGGGGGACACCCTATGTATATGATGCACTTTCACAAATATATCAAGGTCAATCACTAGACTGAACTTGAGGAGGGAGGGCGAGGGAGTGGGGTGGAAATTGGGGAAGGGGTTAAATGAGAAATGTGTGCATATATGCCTTTATCAGTTTGTACCTAACAAAGATGTATGATTTCAATGCACCAATTATTATAAAAAAATAGGAAAATGTAAAAAAAAAAGAAAAAAAACCAATATAAAAAAAATAAAGTCAATCAAGATATTTGCCTTACTTAGACTCATATATTTAGCTGCATGAAGCTGGCATTTTTATACTATTTTTACTTTGTTGTGGTTTTACCCAAGGTTTGTTGAAAAGGGAAATTTTAGTAACCAAGGGAAGGCATGGTCACTAAAATTATAGATTTCATAGTCCCTTCTTGGAATGGGGTCTGGTTTGCTAGGAGATAATGGGCCAAGGAGTCGTCTCAGAGACCCCCATTGGCCATGTTTTACCCTCTCTGGTCACCTGTTATAAACATCTCCTTTCTGGTTTGCCTCTTTTTGGTACTGCGATGTCCATTCAATAGGATGTCCAGAAAGAACTGCTTATTCTGTTGCTCAGAAGACTGAGCTGTGTGCTTACTTCTTTCAACTACTTACTTGCCCAAGACAAAATTCAAATGTCACCTCCTTTCCAAAAACTCTCTTAATTTTTCTTAACTCTGGGTGCATTATAATGACTTAATCATTTGCACATGTGTATGTGCATGTATTTGTGTGTGTGTGTGTGTGTGTGTGTGTGTGTGTGTGTGTGCTTCTTCTTTCCGATTCTGAGTTCCTCAAAGGCTAGGAATAACTCCTAGAACTTGTCTCTTTTTTTTTTTTTGCGGTACTGGGGGTTGAACTCAGGGGCATTCTACCTCCGAGCTACACCCCTAGCCCTACTTTTTATTCTTTATTTTGAAACCGAGTCTCACTAAGTTGCGGAGTGCCTCACTAGGTAGCTGAGGCTGGCCGCGAACCCGGATCCTCTGGTCTCAGCCTCCCGAATGCTGGGATTACAAGCGTGCACCACCACGCCCGGCTAAGAACTTGTCTCTTTTGGGTCACACGTCTCTGCCAAGTACCCACCTCTTGTCTCTTAAGTACAGTAATTATTTACTATTGGGGAAGGCTTCTGTAATGGTTAGACTACCTTTTACTTCACCCAGGCCCAGCCATTTAGGTTTCTGCTTCTTTCTCCAAGGGGTGAAGTTGCCTGGGCTCTCTTGCCAACTCATTTACTCTTTCAATCTTTTTTTGACTCTGCAAGCAACAGATTAATTTGGCGGCCCAAGGACAATTTCCCATCTAATTCTTCATTTCTGCCTTCATGCAAACATTTGCACTTGCTGACACAACTTCTCCTTAGCATTTCTTTCTCTTTTTACCAAATGAGGCTAGTTATTGCCTCATTTGCATACAAGACTCACCATTTGAGAAGTGTTCACAAATCACAATAATTAATACTTACTTGCACTCAATATCACCTATTTACAAAGCAATTTAAATTTATTAACGAAGTCAGCTAATTGGTAAACAAGTATAAGCCATTGCCACGCTTACAGAGAGTGGAAAATTGAGATGCGGAGGTGCTGAGTGATTTGTCTAAGCTATTCAGCAAATGAATTGCAGAAAGAGCGCTTGTACTAGGCAGTTGTTGGCTCTCAGCCCTATGTCTAGACTACTGGCAGAGTCCTGGCTGTACAGGCAGTGGAGAGCAATTATCTATGCAAATCAGGTAATTACAGAAATAAGTACTCATTGCCTCACACCATGTCTGTTGGCCAGAGTTGGCCCATTTAAAGCCAGGTCTTAAAGGACTAGATTAAACTCAGCAGGACTTTTGTCTCCACCTGGACAGAGTGCACTAGTATCTAGAGAGTCTTTCTACCACTTGGGTTATGAAATGAATATTTGTGCTCCCAAATTCAGTATCATCATAGGTCGAACTCTTTTATCATTGTGGTATGAAATGTCTGTTTTTGAGAAAAAGAAGTCCATCACTTCATAGGCAATCTAAATAAAACATTTTTTATGACTTTCCATGATAGACATTTGGGGGGAAAATCAAAATACAAGCCATTTTCTTACAAGAATTATCAAGGAAGTCCCTTCAAGGCTGTATCTTTTACTTTACAAGGAAAGCTGGGAAGTGCTATTATTTTCTTTTATGAATGGAAGCCAGGACAGGTTACAAGACTTGCCTAGAATCACAGGTAAGAATGAATGACTGAAGACTGAGACCTCGTCTGTGTGATCTCACATTTCATGTGTGTTATGAGGTATAGCATGAATATAGATAAGTACATAAATCCCAAGGGGTCATCAAGTGAAAGCACAGGGAGTAACCAACAGCAGATTAAATTTTGCTAATAATCAGAGGCAATAACTTTCAGGCACTGGCTATGAGACAGTCACTGGTCTAGAGACCATATGCTTTTAATCATCAATTTAAAGTGAGGATGTGCTGGTTGAGAGAAAGGACAGATCTACTGCTGGGTGCAGTGGAGACTGACACATGCCTATCAGCTAGGTATGTGCTGGGTCACAGGCCACCTTTGCCTGCCTGTTTGGCTCTCTGCACTATTGGGACTGCCCCACTGTACTCAGAAGGAACCTATTTTTGGACATCTTGGTGTTCAGTCCATGTGACGCGGAGCCTGCGGAGCTCAGAGCGTGGTGGCAGGAAGCAGAGAGAGGGAGAGAGCGTGTGCTCTGCTCTCACATCTTGGAGGCCAGAAGCAAGCAAGCAAGCAAGGGGATTCAAAGACAAAAACCACAATCCCTGGGGCCACACCCTTCCTGCCTAGGTTACCACCCAGCAAATCAATTACAATGGATTTAACCACTGAGGAGAGTCCAATACTCATGATTTAATCACACCAACCCTGAGCATTAAGCATGAGCTCTTCAGGGACATTCTATATCTGGCCATAAGGAGTTTTGTATAGATACTCTTTACCATGACTTCAGCTCTGAAGGATTATGGAATTGTGCCTTGTTTCCTGAAGATGAGCTAGAAGGAGAGTACTGAGGATGCCTGGACCCGTCCACACGCTGAAGCTCAGAACACAGATTCTGGGGCCATTCCTGCCTTCCAGTGTAGCTTGCTGGCTGTGTGGGACAGGTTATGTAGGCTTTCTGTGTCTATCTTCCTTCCTCTGTAGGAGCAGCAATAGTGACTTCTAAGATCTCTATGGGAATTAAAAAACAACAACAACAACTAGTAAGTCACCAATAGCAATGTCCAGTGTCTAGCAAGCCCTCTCTGAAGGTTAATGTTGCTACCGGGCTCATAAATCATGTCCTTTCAGTCACAAGAGGAGAGGGCTGGGACTTTATGGTTTATTATGCATCCCTAGGACCTGGTGTGTGCTCAGTACGTGACATATGTTGGTTGAATGTCTCTATAGTTCATTGGAGAAACTATAAGGAGACTAGGATTTAATCCCAAGGTCTGTTGACTTTTCTACCTTGGCCCCATTATCTTTCTTCATTCCTTTGAGCACTGCTTTATATAGGGACCTCTGATTCTGCATCTTATCCTATCTTTGAAGTAACCATAGGCTGCTGTTTATAGCACTGGCCTCTTGGGAAGTAGGGTCCTGAACACCTGATCTAATTTCTTAGGTCCTCTGCTCTATCTGGCATTTAAGAATGAGCATGCTGTTGGACATTGCACTGCACAATAGTAAGGGGGCAGGTGGTTGGAGTAAGAAACAAGCAAGGGTCTCTTAGGAGGGGATTGTGTTGGTTATTCAGGAAGGACTAAGTGCTTTGTAGGTCTGAGCATCTATTTGCATCTTTGCTTTTTGGAGCAGATGCTACCTACATCTTGGATCTAAAGAGGATGCTGGGTTGGCTTAGAAGTGGAGTTTAGGAAGAGATACTCAGCACTCTGACAAGAAGCAGCTCTGGTCTTGGTAAAACCTGGAGTGAACCTAATGGGCATTCTGGGATTAATGTTAAAAATATGAAGTCTAGAAAGCAATCACATTTAAATAAAATAACGGCCACCCAAAAACAAGTAGAAGGAGGGAAATGCTCCTCTGTACAACAGTGTTGGACCACTTCATCTCTCACAGTGGAGAACAGAGTGTCTCCTTTGATCTTGCCTTTGCAGATTAATTTTTTCTTATTAAGAAGATAAATAGTACACAATCAACACTTCAATCTGGATAATGTGGAAGGCAGACGATTAATTTAAAATGAGAGAATTGCACTAGAATGAACTTACCCTGCAAGGAGAGGCCCATGTATCACGAAGAAAGAATCAGATTAAAATGGGAAAGGTTTGTAATAAAACTAAAGAATCCAGCATCTGGGAATTCAGCCAAGGAGAAATTTGCAGCTCCAGTTTTTGTGAAGAAAGAATAGAATTATGGAGTATTTTGTGATAGGTGTTTCTGTTAGGTAGAGCTCTTCTGCTTGATAGGAATATCCTAAAAATATAGGTTATTAGCGTTTATTTGTGAAGTTTTAAAATTCATTATGGTAGAAATACATGCATCATGTTTGCTATTTTTCCATATCTATGTACATTATGGAGGCCTAATCAGGACAGAATAAAACACTAAAACATTTGTGAAATGATAAATAGGACCAGATTGACCAATCATGGAAAGGACCAATATTAAGATGCCATCTTAAATATGTTAGGTTTTAGATATTGATATTTTTTCTTTTTTCTAAACACAACAGATGTATGACTGATATAAAGCTGTCACCTTGGGAGGATGTATCTGTTCATCATAATGTGGAAATCTGTTGAATATGTTGACAGTATGCTGTAGTTTAAACACTAATGTTTATTCTCCTATTAAATTATATCCATTACCCTAAACACTGTGATGAATATTTCTAATATTTTCATGCCATTTTTTCTGCACTACCCACACATGTGTTGCTTTTGTTTGTCTTACACAAGCATAATCATTTTGCAAAGAGCTTTTTACATCCAAATATATTAATTTAACATAAACCATTAGTAGCTCCTATGATACTATGCACTCAAATGCCTCTTTGGCTAAAAGGCAGGAGCCAAGTGAATGATAACCCTTCATTCAATAGCTATTCTGTTATTAAACATTCTCTCCCCCTCATTTTTCTTCTCCTGTGAAGCAGCAACTCCTCACCAGCAACAAGTCTACTTTTACAGATGGATTTTCTTTGTAATCAGAAGACATTCATGCTCTTATTTGGTTTAAGAAGAGTTTCTCCAAATTTTATTCTATTTTACAATTTTAGCAAGTTTAAATCTTGCTGGGCAGCCAGGCAGGCACCTCCTCCTGGAAGCCTGTCTACTTCACTGTGCAGCAGCAAGACCTTCCCTGGGGCAGTAGCTGTAGCTGGCCAGTGGGCTCAGGTTGGATTAGAATGGTGGAGCTGAGAGCAAATGCGATAGAACTGGGAAATTCTGTTGAAAGAGGAGACTTGAATGGTGAGGGATGTAGAAACCTATGCTGCCCCTTTCCCAGTGTGCACCAGTATTGTGCAGGGAACCTCCAAACCTACCAACTGGTCAATTACTCAGCTGATACAACTCCCTGGTGACCTAAGATCGCTGAGTTGCCTTGTTGTTTCTTCTAACTGGAAAGATTGAGATGATGCAGGAGTGCTGGGTTATACTAACATGGGAAGAAGGAGAGGTTATTTGAAGGAAAATAATGATGAGAAGAGGAAGGTCTTGGGACAGAAAAAGACTTATGAGCAGAAGTTACAGGATGTACAGATGAAAGGAAAACAGAAGGAGTAAGAAAATTCAGCAGGTCTGATCTTGCTACCCCTTGCAAGAGAATGAAGCTCAGACAAATTAATTTCTCAATGCAATTTTAAACACTGATTAAGTAATGAAGGCAGGAATTGAGCTCAGACCTGGCCAATTGCAGGCCTTATTTTTGCTACTATCTCCTTTTTACAGAAAGCCTAGATGTTCAGCTGGGAGGGAAGTTGTGAAGATGCCTCTGTGACGCTGTGTGGGGTGGGTTTACACATTAAATGTGTTGGAAGGGTGGTGTCCTCCCTTGCCAACATTCAAAGGTTGATAACCAGAAGTAAATGTTGAAATGTATGATTGTGGACTGTGACTGTGTACATATGTGTAAACATGGGTGTATAAACACCCTCCTAAAGATGAATGCAATGGCCAAGTGTTAGATAAAACATAAAGCAAAATTAATAAATACTTTATAGGGAAGGAGTCCCAGAATTTCATATATTCTCTCATTGAACACACTGAAGTACTCTCCACCACATCAGCATTAGTGGTACAACATATTTTGAATGTGGATTAAATTCTGGAAATAGATGATAACTTGCCATCTGTATCCTAGAGTTCTGGCAGCAGGTGTTTTGCAAAATGCTTGCCAAGGGAGGAAACAAGAGAATTCCTGGGAGGAAATCCATCACTCTGCTGTTTTCTACCTGTGGCAGCCTTCACTCTAGGGGCTAAAGTTCAAGTCTGTTTTTCCTGGGAGAAAACAACTTCTTTACATGTTATCATTCTTGACAGTCAGTAGCTGAGTTGGGTTGACGAGTTCAGGGGAACTGAGAGAGCTCCGGCTATTGTAGACTTCAACTGGAGCAGTCATACACGAGTCAAGAGATCACGAAGACATATGGATGGTGACTGTCTGAACTACAGAGGGGTTCAGCTACATAAACTTGAATTATTCCTATGCATGATTAAGAGGGAGAAATGGAACTGAGAGTCATTTAACATTTATGATGTGCCAGTCACAGTGCAGGAGGATTTATAACCATTACCTCATTTGGTCCCCACAGTCATCTCATGAAAAAAGCAGTGCAACCACCACTTCCTAGACAAGGAAACTGAGCTTCTGGAGAATAAAGAACACAGCCGAGGAAGGGCTGTGTTGACTTTAAACCACGTTTCTGGCCTTGAAGCTGCTGGTTGTCCTGCTGATAGGAGGTTAATCTAGAACATCTGGTTCTTGAGATCCTCAGATCCCTGCTCTCTGACTAAAAAAGTAGAAATAAAAAGCATGTGATAGAGGAGAATGATGCATTGATATAATATGTTTTGGGAACGTGGAGTTTATATTATTAAATTACTCATGATACCAAATATAAAACACTTTAAAAATTAATTCTTAATTTGTTCTAGATTTAAAAGACTGTATCATAAAATCAATTTCAAAATATTCAGAATGAAGCTGAGTAACTGGGAAAGTTAGGATAAATCTTTGAGTATTTTCATTTATCAAGGTAAGGTAGGGATATTTTACCTACTTTTAAAATTACTCAAAGAACTAGTACATTGCTGACTCATAGTTGGTTTTCAAAGCTATTAAACATTTTAGCATCCAAGTGGTGATGTGCCTTAATGGCAAAATGTTAAACTAAGACAAAAAAATTGGAGAAAGGTTACCTGAAATGAACTTGAGCAAATATTAAAATGAAACACAAACCAATCATTTCAGTTTAGAATGTATTTTCTTTATCAATAAGCAATTAGTCTTCCAAAAAGTTTAGAAAATTCTAGCAAGAAAACAACCCAAAATAAAAATGATAAATTAGTCAGAACTCTTAGGAATGAAAACAAAAAAAATGGTTTTAGTAATAATCTGTATATGTCTATTTATTTTTTAAACTTTTTAAAATTTTGGTTGACACATAATATTTATAAATATTTCTGGGATAGAGTATGATATTTGATACATGTATATAATCTGTAAATTGTCAAATTAGTGTAATTAAACCTCTGTCTCCTCAAGCATATAACATTTCTATATATTGGGAACTTTAGAACTCTTCTTACCTAGTTAGTTTGAGGTATGTAATTGTAGACTAGCATTTCTGTGCTACTCTGTTGAACACCAGAACTAATTCTTCCTGTCCAGTTGCACTTTCATACCTCCTGTCTGAGTCCTATACTTAATCAGTAACTATACCAAGGGTTAGGGGGAGGTACTATATTGCCCCTGCAAGGCAGTTCTAAGACAGATGGTGGGGCATTCCCAAGCAGGCACCCGTGGGGCTGCCAATAGGGTGTGCTGGCCCCTCCCAAAGTGACCCTTACAACCTTAAAGAGGTGCTAGGCAGAGGTGTATGGTTTCTTTTATTTCTGATAGGTGAGTGCCTGCTCACACCTGAAGATCCTTCCATCTTCTCCTCTGGAAAAGCATCTCATAGTTTTTGCTTTTGTTCCTTCCTGAGCAGCACCAAAAGAGCTGAACCTAGGAGTGTGTCAGGCTGTGGTCCCCATCAGCATGTTCTCTGTCCCCAGAAACCTGAGTTCACTTGAGTTTATACTCCAGAGGGAATTTACTCATTCTCTTGGCCTCCCATATTTTTAACCAATTGAGAAATGGACTTGGGAATCAGGTGGGGGTTGTCACAATTTCTAGTCAGGCTGCACTGTTGAAGATAAGAAGTTGTGAGGTATAAGTGGAATTTCTTCTGTGTCTGTCCTGCAATTACAGGCAGCAAGTGGAGAACCATAAGCCCTGGCTGGGCAGCCTGCCATCGGGACTTCCCTGCCTTCCTCTCTGTAGACTATGGAGACAAAGAGGTATAGAGAGACCTATGAAAGGCAGGTCCAGATGGAAGGACTAGGCTCTCTCGAACAAATAGGTCTCAGCACTTTGCTTCTCTTGGAGTCATCTGAGTAGCATTCGAAGTAACAGATGCCAGGAGCCCCTTTGAAGACTTTCTGAGTGAATTTATCTTGGACATGGGTGATATTTTAGCTACTTTGAATATGTCACATGGGATTATATGTCATGGTCATTCTCATATGTTGAAGAAAATTCAACAGAATCCTCAAAAGAATTCCAATTGTGTTTGATATATTTAAACTCAAGTATATAAAATGGTGGTGATGTTCAAAGTCTTAACTGAACAGGTTATGAGGCCATCAACATGCCTTCTGGGAAAGGTCTTAGTCCACTTTCTGTTGCTGTAACTGAATACTACAGTCTGGGTAATTTATAAAGAAAACAGGTTTGCCTTTGCTCATTGTTCTGGAAGCTGGGAAGTTGCATGGTGGCATCAGCATCTGCTTGGCCTCTGGCAAGGAACTCGTGCTCCTTCATCCCTGGCAGAAAATAGAAGGGCAAGTGTATTCAGGTAGAGGAGAGAAAGCACAAGGGATGGACTTCCTTTACAATGACCCACTCTCAGAGTAACTCGTCCAGTCCTGAGAGGGAGAGAATTTAGTCCCCCATGGAATTAACCCCTTCCTATAATCACTGCTAAAGACTTCCTTTTTTTAAAGCCCCCTGCTCCCACCTCTCAGCATCATTACATTGGGAAGCAAATTCCAACAGGAGTTTTGGAAGGAATGAATTGCGTTCAAACCATAGCCATCTTCTTCAGTTCTAACTTTAGTCAGAAATGGATTTGACCACAATGGAGATAATCCATGTTAATCATTTGAGTAGCAGAGGAAGAATGCACATTGGCCATGACTTATTTGATAACATCAAAGACTCATGTTTTAAAGTGTGACTCAGGAACTGAAGGAAAGGAAGATCAGCTCTTCCTGGGGTTGTGTGCCTTTAGTAGTGCATGTTTAAGTTGCTTGCAGGAGGAAAGTAAGCCTCCCTCACAATGCTTTTGATTAAGACAGACGAGGCTTGATGCTGACTATGAAAAGCAAAATAGGGCTAAGATGCAAGCCAGAGTCAACCCAGTGTGAACTGCCTGGAGAAAATCATGTGGACACAGAAAGGATCACAGAAAGGAAAATGTGGCCAGAATTCAGGCAGGGCAATCACTGGGGCTGTCCTTACCACATGAACTCAATAGTATCAATGATTTCTGATAGAGAAAGCTGCAGTTTTTACTGGGAACCTGTCAGGATGAAACCTTTTCTATTAGTTCCCCTCCTTTGCACCTGTGCTCTGGGGATGCTTGGATTTCATGGGGAGTGTTTTGCCTTACCATGGCCCTCCCTCCTTTAACCACAGGGCTCTGCTTCTCATTATTCTGCATACTGGGGATTTGAGTCAGATCATTTTTAAGAAAAGAAAAGTGTCTGGTGCTTTAAAAAAAAAGCAGATTGGAAGTCACTAATTTAAGGTTCAATATATATTATTCTCATTCCAAAGAGTGGCCCAATAATTCCAAACAAATCCTTTACTTGTCACCTCTTATTAAAACACAATGATGAGCATTGCCACACTTACTGCTCGAGCTGGGAACGGAGCTGGTGGGTCCCACTCTGGCTGCAGGGTTCCCGGGGACCAGACAGTTGAATCTTGCCAAGAAAGCCTCAGATTCACATTAAAATATTATTTATTACACTGAACATTTGAACACCAAAATGACAGAGAAAAGCATTAACATAAGCCTCTTAGTTAATATTGTGTGGGTAAAACAAAATTTAGGTGTAATCACTACATTCCCACAGAAGGACATGCAAGTTAAACACACTTCTTTTTTTTTTTTAAAATTTTTTATTGTAGTAATTCGTGCAATATAGCATACATCTTTGTTAAGTACAAGTTGTTAACAACATATTTGCACACAATTCTCATTTGACCCCTTCCCCAATTCCCACCCCAATCCCCTCCCCTTCCCTCCCCCTCAGGTTCACTTCAGTGAGTGACCTTGATATGATTGTGTAATTACATCATGTGCTTTAGGGCATCCCTCTGCCCCCTGCGTCCACTACAATTAAATCAACTTCGTTGCTTATCGAG